>CAKNWT010321957.1:0-12994 GCA_932066315.1 Andricus coriarius
ACTGTTACGGTTACAAGAAACACGTTACATTTCTTGATAAGTAAATAAAACATTTCTTTTTTCTGCGTGCAGGGGAGTTACTGGATATTTGATAAAGAAAATATGACCCAAGGATAGTAATAATTATTAATTTTATTCGGAATTGGCGTTGTTAAATCGATTTGTAACGATACTAAAAGATTTCTAATTATAAAATTATCAATTTCAGCCTGCCTTATGAACAGTTTCAATATTTATTTTCGAGTTTCATCATGAAAGAGAAATACAGCGGCACTAGACAAAAATACTTGTGAGACGGACTCAAATATTTTTGCTATGCCGCGGAAACGCGGCAATTGTCAAACTGTCAATAAAAAAAAAAGAACAATTATTTGATAAAGAAATTTCAAAATGGTCGCGTTTATTTAATTTGTAAATACAGAGAGACTGGGGAACAGGAAACAGAAGTACCAGTCTTAAAACGTCCAGAAATGGTGATATCAAATATATTATTTTGAAAAGCAAGAATGAATATTTTCAAAATTGGCTGAATGCAGTTTTTTAATTTTTTTCGACACTTGAGCAAGTGCAATTTTTCGTTTTTGTCTCTGTTCAACATTTCTAAAGTTAGAGTTGAAAAGCGACACTTTTCAGTTTGAGATTAATATGAAGTAAATAACCTTGACTCTTTTGAGTTTTCTCCGAATTCAATTCTACAATCTTCTTTTACAATATAGCGAGCGCAGCGGTTCCTCGGAATAGAAAAACATTTGAAGCAATTCGTATTTTTTTAGTGAATTTAACTGTTTTCGGTTTGAAATAAAAACGTTTTTTTTTCGTTGGAATAGTAACAATTACATTTTTCGTTGAGAATTCAACTTTTTATTTCATTTACAATTTCATTATTTTCTTCACAGAACGCTTGGGATGGAATTTAAGAGCATAACATTTTAGGGCCATGAAAATTCTGAACCTTTTCTCAACAAAAGGAAAAAATAAAATAAATTTAATAAAAATTTAATTGCTAAGCTGTATAAGTTGTTAGTAGTGTAAGATGACTGACAAGTTCGTCAAATAAAACTATCTTTTTTTTTGAAACACATAGATCTTTTAAAAGATAAAAGCTCTATCGGTTTAGAGGACCGTTGAGACGTTCTGATCTATTGTCATTATTAGAATCGGATCATAAAGGTAGTGGTGAATATTTATATTGATACGCCTCTGACTCATAAGTGGACAAACAGGTGGAACGAAGGGATGATTCACGAAATCATTCGATCATACGATCGATTGCGCGCGCCATCGGCTGATAAGTAGGAATAGCGTGGGACCAATGCACTTTATATGGGTAAATGTCAAATTGGAGGCAAACTTGAAGTCCCAGTAATATAACATTAACTTAAAAACTCATACTGATTTTTTTTTTTAATTTCATAAATAGTTATTATCATCCTCTACAAAATGGTCCTTTCTTTTTTTATTTCTGTTCCTATTTACTATAATTTAATAAAACAACACCCTAAACGTCATTACCGTACGGCGTCCCAACCTCACTTTGCACAAGGACATAAATTTAATTTATGCCATTTTTCAAGTCAAATACATAAGATTGTAAGAACCTTAAAGTCTGTCTCTCGATTTTTATAATTTAAGGCGTCATTACCGTACGTATTATTTTTGTAGTAAAATATTGTCGTTACAATGAATTAATAAATACAGAAATATTAAGCGTATCGTATTATACAAGATTCTATAAAATTGAGCTTAAAATATTAACTCTTTTTTTTGTGAATTCGATATTAAAACTGAAAAGTGCATTTTGAAAACAAAAACATCATTAACGTACGTGAGTTAAACACTAGTTTCGGAGTGCATGAGAATTACAAAATCAATTCCGTTACTTGCTAAGCAAGTAACGTATTCAGATCTCAAGATTCGAGCTAAATAAGTTAATTAGAAAGGAATAGGTGTGTAAGTTGTATTCACAATTTTGACAAATTATTAAATTTTGTAGGTTTCAAATTTTATATGTTGTCAGTCTCACTCGTCTCAATAAAAAGTAGAACTGCTCTTAAAATGAAAAAAATTTTTTTTACATATTGCTCAAATTGGAAGTAATGATGTTCTTAGATATATTCTCTACGATGCCTGTGATTGGCCAGAGCATCCCATGGTAGGGACTGCTCGAACTAGATTGGCCAATTAAGTCTTTTTTAAAAAACCCGGGAGGATGGAAAGCCAAATCGGATATATGATATGGAATATGATTCTCAGCTAGATCTGATTGCGTGAAATGTTTTAGCCTGACTTTACTCTTATTTTCCTTTACACGTTGGCTCACTGCCCTCCCGGTTTCTCCAATATAGACTTTGACACAAGAAGAAGGTATTTTATATACTCCCGGATCACTGAGAGGTGCCTTTTTATCTGTAGGATTGTTTAGCAGTTGTCCCATTTTTGCAGGTGGTTTAAATATGTTTTGGATGTTGTGTTCGTTAAAAATTCTTCCTATTTGTTATGTGTTACCTTGAATGTAGGGTAGAATTCTGGTATTTTTTCTCTCTCTTTCTTCAGTGGGTTGTGTTGACTTGTTTTTTTGAGTGTATTTTCTTATTGCTTTCTTAATTTGTTTGTTTTTGTAATCGTTTTGTATAAGGATTTGTTTAACATTTTGTGATTCCTTTTGTGTGTTATCTTTATCTGTTATGGAGACAGCTCTGTATACAAGGGAATTGATAACCGATTGCTTTTGAGACGGGTTGTGGTGGGAGGAGGTATGTAGGTATCTGTTTGTATGAGTGGGTTTTCTGTAAACTTTATGTCCTAATGTGTTATCAGATCTTTTGTAAACTAGTACGTCCAAGACATGCAATTTTCCGTTTTGTTCGATTTCCATGGTGAACTTGATATTAGGATGTAATTGATTGATGAAATCGGAGAACATGTGTAGTTCATCCAGTTCATGTCTCCAGATGACAAAAGTGTCGTCAATGTAACAGCACCGAAATTCAGGTTTGAGCTTGGATTTGTTTAAGATTTTACGTTCTAAATTTTCCATAAAGATGTTGGCTATTACGGGTGAGATTGGAGATCCCACTGCTGCTCCTGAATGTTGTTCGTAGAATTGGTTATTGAAAGAGAAGTAGGTATTATTGAGACAGTGTTCTATCAAAGGTATGAAATCGGAGGAAAAGTTTGCAAAGGATTTAATAATATGGATTGTATCAGAGATTGGTACTGTCGTAAAGAGAGATTCTACATCGAAACTCACTACGATGTCTTGGGGTTGAGTGTGGATCTGTTGTATCTTTCTGATGAAATCAAAGAGTTTTGGACGTGCGTGATAGAGTCTTCTGTGAAAGGATTCAGTTCTTTGACGAGAAAGCGTGCTAGGTTGTAAGTTGGTGAGTTTATTGCGCTGACGATCGGTCTGAGTGGAATGTTGTCTTTGTGGATTTTTATGATTCCGTAAAGTCTCGGAGAAGTGGGATTAGTAGGTATTAATTTATATAATGTTTGGCTGTCATGTTTAGAGTCTTTTAGAAGGGTTTTTGTCTGCTGACTGTTGGTTTTGTAGGGTCCTGTTTAGGTTTCCTATATGTATCGTCAGTTAGAAGGTCCATGGTTTTATTGTTATAGTCTTCTTTATTGATTATTACTTTTGTGTTGCCTTTGTCTGCGGGTAATATTATGATGTCTTTATTTTGGTTGAGTTCTTTAATTGCTGTTTTTTTGTGTTTTGTCAAGTTTGAGGAAGGAAGTTGGGCTTGTTGTAAGATGTTGGCCGTCCTACGCCGTATGTCATTCGTTTTTTCGGGTGGGATTGTGGATTCCAAATTACTGATGATTTCTTCTGTCGAGATTTTGGAAGAAGCTACTGCAAAATTATGTCCTTCAGATAAGGCTGAAATCATTTCATTTCTGAGAGGACACTTAGAGATGTTTTTCACTGTGTTAGTTAATGGTGCGTGCCTTACTGGTAGTAATTTGTCAATTTTTTTTTGTTTTTGAGTAGAAAAATCTTTAATCCTTCGGGAACGGTCAAATGATATGCGGTCCAATGTAGACCAAATATCAAATCTGAGAGTGTTTTATAGGAAAAGGTGAAGTTTCAATAGTTTTTTGCAGGCAGCGTGCAAGATTTAAAGCTTTTTCGGGTTTCAATCGTGTTCAAAACAACGAACCTGCCATCGTTTCGTGAACATTGCAGTTCACTTCTTCAGGGCTGACCTGAAACTGAAGTGTCAGGTTATGTTGTTTTTACATACATTCTCTACGATGCATGTTAACGAAACGTCGGCAAGTTCTTAGTTTCGCACACGATTGAAACCCGCAAAAGCTTTACATTTTAAATTTAAATTTATCATAATGAATCATCGTAAAAGCATGAAATCTATTATCGTTAAACAAGTTTATTGCATCCTTTGCAGACCACCAACTCTGTTTCTGTTATAATGAACATATTGATTCCGTTATTTAGATTCCTTGCACACATGTTCCTGAAGGGGAAAATGGTGAACAACTTTTGGAAAAATTGGAAAAGCAAGATCCCTGAGGAGAATTTGATGATGAGGAATTCACGCTCAAAGTGAACACGTTCCTTGAGGCTTTCGAAAAAGATGAAAATTCACTGCAGAAGGCAGACAACTTAAATAAACTTGATTAACCAAAGGTCGATACAACCTTCGTCTGTAGCAAAGTTGTACTAAGGCAGCGAAGAAGTACTGTCCGTTTCGTGGGTGTTCCCGAAGAAATTATTTATTTCCAGATAAAGGACCCTGTATTAAAATTGATCCCAGCTGTTTTAAAACTGATACTTGAAGTACCCTATATAGACCCACCTACACCCGCGAACGAAAAAGAACGATCCTCAGAAATCGGCTTAGATCAAACTAAAGACTATAACGTAAACCATCAATGAATCGAGCCATTGACATATCGCCGGGAAAATTACACCCATTCAACTTCAGCAGACTGTGAACCTACGAGTACGATCCTAGAAAGAGATGAACAGAAAACATGCCGTGTAGAAAATTCAGGAGACTTGCTTGGTTCGCTGCCCCAAAATAAAATGCGCTACACCTTCAAAACCATTATTTGGGGTAATAATATCAAGATCACCCTTTGTCATTGTAGAATTGAAGTACCCCCGGAGTATTTGAGACAAGAAATAATAAAAAAATGTCTCGAGAGTCTAGTAGGGGGACACAAGGGTGTGACAAAAACGTATAGGTGCGTCCGAGAACGATTCACATGGCTCGGCCTGAGGGACCAAATAAACAACTTTATACGAAATGTTCGTAAATGTCTGAAGAATGAGCTCATGAGAGCACGTACACACATATACTGTGTCACTTGACATTTTATAAAAATTCACTGTAACCCCAAATGGGAACCGGCATGCACTAACTATGCAGAATAACTTCAGCAAGTATTTCATAGCGGTACCCATTCCAGATGAGGAATGGATCTTTAAGGTTCGTACTTGATATACCACTACTCGACAAATCAGATTATCAAGTCTGCCATATTCACTCAATATCCGTACCTCAAGAAGTACTTGTAACCAACTCTGGCCGGGCGTATATAAATTTTAATTCCAGATATATCGCCGTGGATGAATCTCAAAGAACCTACATTTTTATGGCTCAAGATCAATTTTTGGAACGTAAGTACCTTCAGGAATATAACCTTTTTAAGGGAGATCTTATCATCCACGAGACACAACAACAGACACGTTTAAAATCTGCGATATCAAAATTGCATACCAGTGCGACACATATTGGATCAAGGCGAAGACTTTGGCTGGATGGATTTATGCTCTCGACAGGGATCAGTGAGCAGAGTTAATCTGCCCAATGCTACTATTAATGAAAATACAGTTATCAAAGTTTGAAATAGTTTTAATAGCTCCACGTTGTAAATTGAAAACAGAGTTGGACACAATAACCCGAAGATTAACATCATGGATGTAATGCTTATAAGATCACCAAAAGGAGACGTTACCTGCCCATCAAAAATGTAGAATTTGTATGCGAGATCGAGAAAAAATTACAGGCATTCAGTGATCACAGGGCATTCAGCAAAAATCATCGAACCCCTACTCGTGGACCTTATATTGGACAAGGTTGATTAACAACCCTGGGATCCTTTCCAAGGAGATCATCCAGCGGGCTCCTGCAGAAGCAGCCAATGCACCAAAAGTAGCGGAGGTGCCCCTGCCAAGGTACAACTATTGGTGCAAATGCTTTAACACATGTAAAGTGATTAGTGATCCTCAGTGATACTTATAAAAATAAAATAGAAAGAAAATGCCCCTAAATTAAAAAAAAATCACACAAATGTGCCATATTCTCTATATTATGTTCATACCACTACAGAGAAGCAGCTACAATTTTATATATATTACATTACTTTTCTGATCAATGGCCTTCAATTACCTTTTCAAACGGTATTCTGATCTAACCCGTCATTTTATATTATGTATCGACGGACGTCGCCTTTCAAACTGCACCAACGGACATGCGCTTCTACCAAATGCAGACTAACCGGTACGGCATCCAATGATGGCATCATCGGACCTAAGTTGACAAATTTAATTGACTAACACAGACATATTCACGGACGGACGTATGATACTTTTTGATCTTTAGTCGACGAAAGACAGAGCGTGAATTCAAGTGACTCAGCTTACTGCACCCAGAATAGAAACGGCGAAATAGTCCCAGTGCACTACCCAACCAAGTAAAACGGTCCAGGGAAAAGTGTGAATGTGACAAGTTACATAATTTCCCAAAAACGTGAAATCTAATTCTTGCCCTCTGCTTCCTTTCCCTTGGTGAATGAAGTTTAGCAGCAGCTATAAGTTAGGGTTTTTATCATTGAGATTCAACGGTAACAGGGCAGCCGAAAAAGGAAACATCTTGAATTAATACGATGGTAATTAGAATACCACACAATTAAACAAATCAATGAAATTAATTTGGCAGCGTGAACCTCGGCTACATAAGAGTAATTAGAGCTCTCTCACAAATTTTACGTATTGAAAATCATAATCTCTTACGTAAAAGTTCTTTATTTGCATTAACATAAAATTTTCAAAAATAATCATTCAAATGAAAATTCATGGAAAAAAATACAATGATATTTCGATGTTTTACTTCAATGTTGATTCAACTTCAGGCTGCAAGGATTACTATGTTTCATTTTACAATTTTGTCATGTTGATAACATAATATGTTCTTGGTTTGGCGTTATACAAATTTACCATTTACCACAAGCTATCGAATTTCTTTATCTGCGGGAAAATAGAGTCATCGAAACTCGAATTGCCGGTTCTGATTTGGCTCGGGAATAATTCGAAGGAGTCCTGCCCGCAGGAGAACTGGATCTGGCATGAAGAGGAGGCTACTGAGGTGCATTTTGTCTGGCACAAGAAGAAGAACTAGGATAGCGTTTGCCATTGAGGTCCCACTCGGACTCTAGTGAATCGTAATTATCAAAAGCTTTAATAAAACTGTTTGGGAAGATTGGGTGATTTCCGTCTACTGGACAACACCTTCTTTCATCTGCAGTCAAATTATAAACTTCGCCGCTTATTATATTTATTTTTATTCGCGAATTCTTTTCACCTACCCTATCTATTCCATGAAGAGTCCCACTATAATCTAATATTGCAAAAACGTCGCCATTGGATGTTGATAATACAATATATTCTTGGGTTGGTGCAAGCACATAGTTCGGATGATCAATTCGCATTTCAATTGGTTTATAGGCAGGAAAAATGTATCTTCGAAATTCAAATCTCTGGTTCTGGTTTGTGAAAGGAATAAGCCGAACAAAGCCAAGTTGTTCTATTGCACATCCAAGTACTTGGACGGAAAGAGGCATTTTCAGAGAGGGCCTGGACCTGGTACGAAGCGGAGACTCATCAGAGGAAGTGCTGTCAGGTGAATATCGTCTGTCAGAAGAAGAAGAACCAGCGTTACGTTCGCTATCAGGATTCCATTCGGACTGTAGTGAATTGTTATTTTCTGAAGTTTCAATAAAACTGTCGGGGAAGATTGGGTGAAGTTTGCCCACTGGACAATCTCGTATTTCATCTGGGGTCAAAATATAAACTAAGCCGCTTATCATATTCAATTTAATTCTTGATTTTGCTCTATGCGTCGTATATATTCCACGAAGAACCCCAATATGCTCTAATATTGCAAAAGTGTCACCATTGGATGCTGATAATACAATATGTTCTTGGTTTGGCACCGGAAGAAAGGTACTTTTTTTTGTTCGCAATCTAATTGGATAACCAGCTGGAAAAACGTATCTTCGAAATTCAAATCGTAGATTCTGATTTGTGCGGGGAATAAGCCGAATGTATCCAAGTTGTTCAAGTCCGTATCCGAGCACTTTAAGCGAAGCAGGCCACCCAGGAGGCGACCTGGCTTCGGCATGTAGAGGAGGCTCCTGAGGAGAAGTCCGGTCAGGTAAATGTTGTTTGTCAGAAAAAGAAGAACCAGGGTTACGTTCGCTATTAGGATTCCATTCGGACTGTAGGGTATCGTTAGTCTCTGAGGTTTTAATAAAATTGTTGGGGAAGATTGGTTGACGTTTGCCCACTGGACAATCTCGTATTTCATCTGCGGTCAAATTATCAACTTCTCCGGTTATCACGTTCACTTTAATTCTCGACTTAGCTTTATGTGACGTATATATTCCACGAAGAAGCCCGCTATGCTCTAATATTGCAAAAATGTCACCATTGAATGTTGATAGTACAATATGTTCTTGTTTTGGCTTAGGTTCTGATTTGTGCGGGGAATAAGCCGAATGTATCCAAGTTGTCCAATTGCATATCCAAGCACTTTAGGTGAAGGCGGCCACCAAGGAGGCGACCTGTCCCTGGCACAAAGAGGATGCTCCTCAGGAGCCTGAGGTATGCGACGAGAAGGAAAAGAGTGACAGTGAACAGTGCGAGGAGTAACAGGACAATCTCTGCTTGATTGCGAACTTAATTCTGCGAAATTAAATGGAGGATTCATGTTTCTCGTCAAACAAACTTCGAAAAGGGCTTGATACTTTATTCTCGTTTTTGGTATAATATAATTTACAATCATAAGTAAAGGATTCTGTAAAGAGAGGTTATGCCATAAAGATATCAGGTTAAAAATGACTGAGGTTCACTGTGTTGGAATTTAACACAACTTCTAGATAATTTCAGTTCCATTTTGGTTTAGAAAATATTATCATGTCAAAGGAATGTTTTTTAAAACAAAATCTTATTTGCAAATAACTTCTTCGTTTCTTAAAAATGCAACGATTTTGTGGAAAAATGAGCTTTTTTGTTCAAAATTGTTCTCCCTTGATTGCAAAGTCAACACTTTCTTTGTAAGTCCAACTTCTTAGTAAAAAATGAAAAAACTAGTTTCTTTATATTTCACTATGCTCGAATGAATTCGTCTTTGTTGGTTGAAAATTCACTTATTTGGTTGATTGATACATGTATATTTTCAGTGAGAGCCGTAGCAGCCGACCTTATGTGCCGCTAAAAATTTTCGTTGGTACATAACGGCCATTATATCTATGACGTCGTGATGCCGTCCGAGACGAGTAATACCCAGAATAAAGAGCCTGGCTCGCTTTCGCCTCGTGCATTCCTCGGTTCCGTCTCGTTTTCTCGGGCCTATTCCTCGGTCTCGAAATATAATTACATATTATACTTTTTTGTCCATTACTGACTAACTTGATATCAGATGCCACTATGTTACGACTTTTTCAAAGATTTAAATTTACTCTATTTGATGTTATTTTTTTCTTATTGAAAATTTATTTTGCTAATTATAACAATAGGGTATATGAAAGAGAAAGGTAACAAGATTAGTATATTTTTAAGTAATTTGGAGTTTAAAGAATTTAACACTAATTTAATTTTTCATATTTCAAAGTAGAATTTTAAAATGTTATGGTGTCTAATGTCTAGGTTTGGTAAATAAAACATATTTGTCGGAATATTTGAAAAATCGAAAATGCCTACCTACTTCCATCACTTTGACTACTATATATTTTAAAAATTTTATAAAATTGAATGTATGATAAGTAATAAGTAAGGGGCCATCCATTGTTACGTCATGGAAAACGTAAAATACTTCCTCCTTAATTGAGTTCCTCGTTTTAGTTGAAATTGAAGATCTCGCACAGGGAAGAGGAAAGAGTAACCAATAAACAAATTATAATTAGGATTCATCAATTTATTACAATAAAAGACAATTAAAACTTATTTATTACAAGAGCTTAACACCAGAAGTTGAAGGAAGACTTGCAGATTTTCCTCTAATCCTTGGCCGGTATCTTTAAAATAAAAGAAACTAATATATTATGGCTCAAGGGAGTTAGATAAATGAATTTTAGATTTTATTTGAATTTGGACTTACTTTATTAATTTGATTGAAAAAATCAAATAAGATCTCGGTGTTGGTCCGTCTCTCCGTTCTCAGGTCAATGGTGTAGAAGAAGGGGTTGTGCACTTGATAAGATGCACTTTAGGATTGGATAAATCCTCAAAAAACGGTTTTAGTGGTTGGTCCAATTCGGGGTCAATGTTTATGGAGTAGTCCAAAGATGGGAAATCCCAGATTCGGGTTTCCCAGTGCACAACACTAGGGCACACACACTAATCCACGAGAAATAACGGTTGAGACACTAAACACTGGACAGCCGAATCCGAGAAAATCTTCGAAAATAGAGAAGGGCGTTGAACTGAAATAGCACTTGTACCTGGGATTGGAAAGTGAAATTAAAACTCAGACGGAGACTTTTGACTGACCCATGCTGGTCCTTTGGGTTTTTATATAGGGCCTATTCCCACGTCGGTGTATCTTCGGGCGTAGCTGCATACGCCGACGTCACGAGTATATATAGATGTACTATATGGCTCACAATGTTTTCTGTATATCTATATATGCTCTTCAGCTACCGCGTGCTTCTATGCTCTATGGTCTCTGTCTACACAGTACTCGCTACAGGTTACAACGTTAGTACTACAGTCTATACCTTCACTCTTGTGTTGAATATATATAGTTATATTCTACAGTCTACACTCTACAGCGTACAGGGTGCTGACTCTCTGTATATATGGTTAGACTCTATACTCTACAGTGCGTAATATTCGCTCTATATTTATGAAGTATTTATTGCTAATATAATCATGCAAATATATAAATAAATATATTAACATATATATTCATGTGGGTATGTGATTTGAATTGAAAACGCACACACTTTCACTATAACTTCGCGTTTATTCAAAATGAAAATAAGATCAAGGTGTACATAATTCGATGACCCGACATGGACTCCCCAAGAACGACCTCTCGGCAAGCCGGTCAGTCAAAGACTCCCCCTCCCTCTCTCGATGTCTCATCTCCTAGACCCACCCCCATAGTTTCTCCTTACCTACTGCAACCCTGCATATTTCTATGTGAGCATTCTAGGATCCCACAACTCGGCCATCCTGCAAATCGTCTGCCTCAGACGATGCTTCATGATCGTAGTCCAGTTCGTTTTCTAGATCGTCCTCTAGATCACGATAGAAACCTCTCCACGGTTTCATGTAATCGGCTGAACTTGAGGTCACCTCTGCTCCCTCATCTCCGCTGATTTTCTCGACGTCGTACCGATCATGTTGGTGTACTTTTGTGATTCGGTAAGGCCCCAAAAATTGAATCTTTAGTTTCAGTCCTGGTCCAAATTGAGTCCTCTTTATGGCTACAATGTCCCCTAGCTGATATTTCGTTGCTTGCTTTCTTCTCTTGTTGTAGCCTTTTCTATTTTCTTCTTGGGTCTTGCCAATTCTTTCCTTGGCTTGCCTACGTAGTGCATCTCGGGTCTCGTCAAAGGCGACCCTCGCCTCTACCTCGATGATCTCTTGAAGCTGAACGTCCTCTGGAATTCTCATCTTTGTTCCCAGTAGCAGTTCAAAGGGGCTTGTATCAATTGATCTTTGATACGTGCTGTTCATCGCCCTCTGTACTCTCTCAATATGTTTATACCATTTGAGCGGCTCCTCCGTTGAAAGTTTGACGAACACTGCCTTGCAAATGCTGTTGATCCTCTCGACCTGTCCGTTCCCTCTTGGTACTCCTGTTGATATGGCAAGATGTTGAATGCCTCCTTCACGGCAATGTTCCTCGAAATTGTCTGCCATGAATGCCTTGTGTTTATCAGTTATAATTCTTCTGGGATTGCCGAAGGTTTGTTGAAGATTCTGCATCTTCGCTAGAACTTCGCCACTCCCCAGGGTCTTCGTCGCGTACAACCATACAAACTTGGTGAATCCATCTACAATCACCAGTAAGTATTGGTAGCTCTTCCTCGTTGATGGTAATGGTCCTACGTGATCCATATGAAGAGTGTCCATCGGTACCTCTCCTTTCGGAATCGGATTCAGAAATCCCTCAGCTTTGCCCTGCTTCCTGGAACCAAGAATACATTCAACACAATTCTGAATGTATGCTTCGACCTTCTTCGGCAATTTGTCCATCCAGTATTGTCTCAGTACCATCTCCATGGTTTTCTTCACTCCAAAGTGTCCTACGTCATGAGCTCTCTGGATTATCTCCTGCTGCATACCCTTAGGGACAACCAGCCTCTTGATTTCGCCCTCTCCCTTGTACAGTAAACTGTTCTCCAGAAGATAACCATCGAACTGCTCATGTGTTAGAAGCGTTTTTATTGCCATGACTCCCTGGTCGCGATCTTGTGCCCTCTGAAGTCTGTCCACCAGATTATATCGTACTAGGAGTAAACATGCTGGATATCTACTCAGCGCGTCAACGTGCTTCATCCTCACGCCTGGTCGATGCTCGACTTTGTACCGGAATACCTCCAGTTCCATCACCCATCGCGAGACTTTGTGTGAGAGACTATCCTTCTTCAGTGTCATCTCGAAGGCTGCGCAATCTGTAACAATTTTAAAACAAATACCTAACAAATAGACTCTGAACTTTCTCAGGGCCATGAC
>CAKNWT010321958.1:0-41748 GCA_932066315.1 Andricus coriarius
TGTATGTATATTATATCTTGTGTCTGCTTGTGTTGTTTTTATTATGAGAGCCTGCCATTTACTTAAATTAGTGAATTTAAAATATAAATAGTTTATCAAGACATAACATAACTCGATTTCGCGAAAATGGCAATGGCTCCGGCGGAGCCAGAAACTATTGTAAACCCTAAACAGACAAAAATTGCTGTTACTGCCGAGGCAAAAGAAAAGCGGAAATGTAAATTTAATAGTGAGCTTAAAAAAATATATAAATGTTTCCAAAACGGTAGAAATGAGCATGAAGCGTTATGCACAGTTTGTCCACCTGCTACACTGGTCTCTGTAGTGAATTCTGGTTGGTATTTTTCAGCTTTTACCTTCAATCTTTTTTCAATTCTCTGTTGAACTGACAAGGATTAGAAACAGGCTAAAAAAGGATCCTCGAAACCAGTGACGGATTTTTTGATTCAAAATGAAACACCGCTTGCGCTAAAATTTTGGACTGCGGAGGCGACACTTGCTTTTCACACTATAAAACACCAATATAGTTTCGAATCGATGGATTGTACTGCAACATTGTTGCAAAACATTTTTCCTGATTCTGAGATTGCTAAACAAATTTCTTGCGCTGGTACCATAACAGAAGATATTATGAGTGGCGTTTTGGCACCCCGTGCTATCGATATTTTAAGGAAAGATTCAGAAAATGCTCCATATATGAGCGTTAGCACGTACTACAGTATACTACAGTATACAGTATAGCAGTACTACAGTACTAACCATAGAAATATCAAGATATTCCCTACAGTTGTTCAATATTTTGACCACACTCAAAATGGTATTCAAGTAAAACTATTAAATTTGCCAGATACGAATAATGAAAAGTCAAAAAAAAGTTTCTGAATTAATTGTAAACGCTTGTACCAAGTGCAATTTAAAAGAAAAAATTACTGTGTTTTCGGCAGATAATACTAATACCAATTTTGGCGAAGTTGCTCGTAAGGGGAAGGAAAATGTGTTTGCTCTTTTGAAAAATGAGTTGAATTCAGAGTTGATTGGCATCGGGTGCCCAGCACATATTCTGAATAGTGGAGCCCACTATGGTCTGGACCAGTTTCCATTATTTGATGTCGATTCGGTGATCAAGTCAGAACAAACGAGCTTAAAAAGTTCTGTGAATTCGTCGCAACAGAATATCATAACCTTCTTTCGCATTCAAAGACGAGGCTGCTAAGTCTGTTTCCTGCCGTTGAATGCGTTTTAAAGTTGTTTTTGCCTTTGAAATCATGTTTTCTTTCTCAAGAAAACCCGCCAAAAATTATTGAACAATTTTTTCGAAGCGAAATCTCAGAAATATATCTGTTCTTTGTTCATTCACTCATGAGCATTTTTCATAAAAAAAAAATGTCATATCTCGAAAAAGAATCCAACATCATGTTAAAAGTTTTGGAAATGATTGACACTGTACTGAAGACATTACGCGAAAGATTTGAAAATAGATTTTTGTCTTCAAATATCAAAAGTGCTCTTTCCAAACTCAGAAAAGAAGGTCAAGACAAAGAGTGCGATAATTTTGAAGAACAAGCTTTGAATGTATATAAAAAAGTAGAAGAGTATATAGAAAAGTGGACGAAGTGGCTTTCAGAACTGCGCGTTTTCAAATGGCTGAATTCCGAAGCACAGACAAAAGTAGAATATTCATTCGACGAAGAAAGTATAATTTATTTACAGACAAAAAAAGTAATTGTCCATGATTCAAAAATACACGACCAATTAATTCATATCAATGAGTTTTTAAAAGAAAAACGAGATGATTTTTCCAAGCAGTCGAGCAATTCAAAAATTTACGCTTTTTTCAGTCAATGACATTACGACTTTCACAGAGATATTGAAAATCGCTCAATTTTTTTTCAGCATTCCTGGTCATAATGCGAATTGTGAACGCATTTTTTCATTAATGGGTGCTCAGTCGTCTAAAGATCGCAATTTGTTGGAAGTATGAACTATACGTGATATTGTAACAGTTCAATTTAACTTCAAACAATTTTCGTGTTCGGATTTTATGAAATGTCTACAGTGCACGGAAAATAATTACCTGCTAAGAAAAGCCGGGTCTTCGGAAAAATATAAGCGTAATTAATAAGTTACTGAGAATAGACTGAATAGGAGAACATAATATATAATACTCATAAGTTATAAAGTTATAATAGATACTGTACAATTTGCAATTTTGAATTTTCTTGTTTTAAAAACACTAATGGCAAGGTGCAATTAAATTGATTTTAAATAGCAATTATATATTTATTATTCATTATCAGACATATGTAGTTAAGGCGTGCATATTTTTTCAACATTACTGAATTCAATTATTCATATATATATATATATATATATATAACTAAAAATTAAGGTTAAACAACCACCGCAGGGTCTCACTGGGAGCAACTGCCATCTAAAAATGACACCGGCTCCCAGTAGGACCGCGGTAAGTCCCATCCATGGCTAATAATAATTGTTTATGAGGTCTGCTAAGGGGACTTTAACGGGCTTAGCAGAAGGATCTAAAGGTCTCTTCCGGCGATTCTGGAGGACTTCTCAGACGGCCTGAATATCTACACAGAAGGATCCGGAGGCATGCTCAGTAGGCCCGATCAGGTCTGCTCAGAGAGCTCTTTCGGTTTCCATATAAAACCCTGGATATCTTCACGAGAGGCTCTGGATGCCTGCTCAGGAGTCTCTAAGGTTCAAGAGACCATTGCGGTCTGCTGAGAAAGTTCTGGAGGGCAACTCGGAAGGCTCTCTAGAGGCTTTCGTCGAAGGCCCTAGATTCCTTTTTTAGAAGACGACTTCTCGGGAGACTCTACTGGTCTGCACATGAGGCTTTGTATGCCTGCTCAGGAGGTTCTAAAGCGTCCTCGATGTCTGGATGTCTTCTCAAGAGGCCCTGAAGACTTGCTCGATAGGATCTGGAGGCCCGAATATGACACGAATCAAAATTGATTTTAAGCTTCATCCAGTATACAATGAAGGGCTTACATATTTATTGTGTAGCGTTAGCTGCGTGTGATCTATAACAGCACTTTAATATATGCATTGCATGTTGGCCTTAGGACTTACTCTCTAATCCTTCGATGTCTAGTTTTTAACATCCACCTTTTTCTGGCTGATATTAATTTGTGCATTTTTTTTCTCATAAAGTGCTATAAAAATTGCTGTTTAGTAACGCATTTTTAAATCAATATAAAAATTTTAAAAATCTTCTAGTAAAATTTACAGTGTGATTACACTTTAACATTAAACTTAATTTCTCCTTTTTTCGGTAATGTTAATTTTTATGCTACAATGCTCTCTCAGTAGTATATGTCAGTCAAATTAGCATTCGCGCTGAAACTTAAAGGTGAAAGTGATATTTCTTGCTTAAAACATTTAGGTAGACGTACTGTTGAAGCTCTAAAACACTCGAGCCAATTGAAAAAAATTCACTGTTGTTACTAAAAAATAACTGAAAGTTGCAAACATTTGTTTACACCTTCGCGTGGATTTTACGTTTTGGGTAATAGATAGCGTAAATATTTATACGAGATCATGTTTAGACGATACGATAATCTATTAAATAAGCCCTTATCGAAATGGCTAGGCACTTTCGCGGAGTAAGTTACAAAATTGACAGGGTGGATGGTAAGTGGGTTTCTTTTTTTTTACAGTAATATTTTTAAATCAAACATTGTTTTTAATATTTCATTCGGCGAATCTGCTAACGGATTCTTCAAGAAAAAGAGTTCGTGAAATAGAATTTTTTAACAATTTTTAGCAATAATTTGTCACAAACAAGAGTAGTAGTAGATCTCTCCTTATGCACGCACCTTATTTCTAAAAAAAAACCTTGTTGAAAGATCGACTTTCGCTTCTAACACAGACGAATAATTAGTTGGAGAGCTGGAGAACTGACAAACCTAAAGAAGCCATAGAAAAGCATTCTTGCTTGAGAAAAGGCTTTAACGGACAAGTCTTCTCCTCTAAATAAATGTCTTCTTTGGCATCTCCACCCCAAAGACAGAGTCGTCACCGGGTATAGCGTCCCTCATTTGGATTGTTTCCCTGGGCATATTTTACCTCATTTTCAAGGCTCATCAGGGTTTTTTTTCTCCACATCAATATCAAATTCATCGCCGGGCTCGTCCTCGGGCATGCATTCTCCCGAAAATGATAAAGTCCCTCAGGTCAGGGATTTATGACACATCTCCTCCCCGTGATACAATATAGATATCGGGACGGGGTTTGAACGGGCATCTCTTCCCAGATAATGGCATGGGCAGGCAATAAAAAAAATTAAATATATCATTGTCTTGTCAACTACATATAAACTATATATAACTTTTTCACCTACAGAAAAATATTAAGACCATGGCACAGTGGTATCAACGGCAAGCTTTCTCCGGGCATCACTTCCTCAGCAAAATATTAAGACTATGACACAGTGGCTTCGAAAGGCAAGCCTTCCGCGGGCACTTTCACTTCCCTAGTGAAATATTAGGACCATGCAAGAGTCGCCTTAACGGGAAAGGCCCCCCCGGTTATCACTTCCCCAGTGAAATATTAAGTCCATGACACACTGGCATCAACGGCCAAATTTTTTAGGGGAAGATCTTCCACGGACAATAATTCGCCTGCTAAATATGAAGACCATCCCGGGTAAATTTATTTGGTCTTAATTTTTTCTTGGGCGAATATTTTCGACCTTAAGACAAAGATTGATGTCTTGAGACAAGATTATTTGACTTGGAAAGAACCTGAGGAATATATAACTCGAAGGTAAGCCAAAAGACTTTCAAGGCCTCCTAGGGTCATAATTGATGCGCTTTAAATTTTACAGAATATTTGATCTTCTTTAGATGACGAATCTAAAATTGTTGTCTATTTTTGCCTATCTCCAACAGTTCACTAGATACTTGTAGAAAATCACAGTTTTAATCTTTTCATGGAAAATTTTATATTCCTGTAGTTGTTGAGATCGAATGGTTCCGAATTTTCAATTTAAAAATCAGTTATTACAAAAGTACCAGTTTTATCTGTTGTAAAATTTTTAATACTTAGCAGATTTTAACTGTTTGGTCCCAAATTATCTGGAAGTAGCAGGCTCTGTCAGTAGTAACAAAACCAATACATAAATTATCCTTCCGTGTCTCAAGACAAGTCTACTTGGTCTTGTCTTGGCATAGTTAGAGCCATAAATGCAAGACAAGTCTGTGTATCTCCAATTTCCAGCTCGTCAGACGGAACCAGACATCATGGTCCTGAAGATATATTGAAGATATTCAAGACAAAATCAAGACCAAATATTTTTACCCGCGATAACACAGTGGTATGGACTGGCAAGCCTTCCCCAGGCAGGTTTTCCATGGGCATCACTTCCACAGTAAAATATTAATACGATGACACAGTGGCATCGAAGGGCAAGCCTTCCCCGAGCATCCTCTCCCCAGAAAGATCTTAAGACCATGGCACAATAGCACACAGTGAGTTTCAACCAAGTTCAACCTAAAAGTCTAGTTACTCAATGGTACTTTGCGCAATACAAGTATGTGATGATATAAAAACAATTTAAGCACAAAATTAAAATAATCGTTGTAGGGATTTTTGAAAAAATTGATATTTTCAGAATCAAAATTTTGTTCTTGTTGAGATTTTGAATTTCTAATGCGTAATGTCGTACAAGGAAAATTGTAATTGGTTTGCAAGTTTCTAATTTTTGTTTCGTGAGGGTTATTCTACATAAAAAATTAAGTAAAAAGTCTTGTGAAATATTTCTGTAAAATTATTACCCACTTGACAGCTACAAGTTATTACTCAAAGTAGTAAAGATTACAACATTTCTCTTCTATCCCTCCATTGTAATGTACAAATAGTAAAATATAGAGTAATTTTTAAGAAATAGTGCAGCAACAGGTTTCTCCGTGTACCTAAATTTAGAGCGGCAATTTTCTGAGTAATGGTAACTGCAGGCACGAAAGCCTACCCTAGAATCTAATGACAAAAATGTTTCAAAACCAGGATGACGTTCACCTTCTGATAACATTAAACTTTTCTGAAAGGATCTTCTATATGTAATTAAGTAGCTTTTAATTTTCAAAGGATTCTGAAGTTTAATTAAGAGCTTTCCCATTAACTGAGGTCTCTTTAAAATTCAAGCTGTTGAAAAGAGAGGAAGAGGACTCACGAGATACATAAATTCCGCATCAAGGACGTGATGTATGCGCGATATCCACTCGCACGATAGCGCGTTTCCTATCTCATACATCAGCATATGGAAATAGGCGCGTCGTCCATGAATCATACACCTAGCACACAACTCGAGCTTCGTGCAATTTCGCGAAAATTGTTTTCAAACAGTCTCCCCAAAACTGAAACCGCATATCACGATGATCTAGTCAGTTAAGAGGAAAGCAAATGTATCAAAGTATTTGAAAAAATCTACGATATGCGGACATTTTATAAAAAGCAGATACATTTTCCTCGAAAGAAAAAAAATAGAAAAGCGGAACTTTCACCAATTTTGATGTATAAAAAATTTGGACCAGTTAAAGAGAGAGAAAAAATGGTAAATAATTAAAGTTATAGCAACAATATATGCGATACAAAATTTTTGAAGATGTTTAAACTACCCCGGTCAACATGATTCCGCGGTCAGGAATTTTCAAGGCACACATATTTATTCGTGTTGCTCGCAAGTTCAATGACGAAACTAACACCCTTTGCGCCTGGTCAACAGGGGTTGGGCACCGATTAAGGGCAGAAACCCATATTATTCCAATGAGTGCTCGATACAGCGAATCACGTGATTCAGTTTTTGATTTACTTCCGCGTGATGCCGATCTTGAGGGAAAATTAATTTTTCAATAATTAATTGAGGTACGTGGGTTCAGGATTTGCTTGGTCAGCATGGCGGTTCGTTATTACCCGGCATGCAAACTATCATTCCGAATGATTTTCACTTGTTTCATACATTTTTCTGTATAAAATAAATTTAAAATATTAGCGTTTTGTCCACTATGTATAAATTATATATAAAATTTCCACCTGGGTTAAATTGCTTCCCTTTAATGTGCTTCAGTTCAAAATGATATAGTTTGAAGTGCTACAGTTTAAATTGCTATAGTTTATAGCGCTTCCGTTTAAAGTGCTGCAGTTTAAGATGCTGCTTTTGCGATCTATTTGGATGTACTAACACTGAAACCTACTTGGATTTTTAAAGCAATTTGAATTGCTTTCTAATTAGATTCTCACATCGAATTTTTCCAATATGCACTAAAGCCCACTGTTGCTAAAATTTGTTGAAGTGATCCAATACCGTAACCTGCTTGAATTATTGAATTCAATCTACATTGTTTTCTTTTTTGGAACCCAAGGAGTTTCACCGATGGTGCACTAAGTCCTACTTGCTACATGGATCTGTTAGGATTTTGGAAAACTTTAACTTACTTGGATTCTCAAAAACAATCTTAATTGGTTTCTAATTAGATTCTCACATAGAATTTTGCCAATGTGCACTAAGGCCCATTGTTGCTAGAATTTGTTTGAGTGATCCAATGCCGTAATCTATTTGAATTATTAAATTCTATCTGCATTGTTTTCTTTTTGGGAACCCAAGGAGTTTAACCGATGGTGCACTAAGTCCTACTTGCAACAAGGATCTGTTTGGATTTTGGAACACTTTAACTTACTTGGATTTACTAACTCAATCTGAATTGGATTCTCTTTCGATTCCCAAATAGAAGATTACTACACTCCACCAATTCCCAGATGTTTTTGGAAATCCAGTTTGGTTATAGTATTGTAACATCCAAATAGATCCTAACAGAACTATGGACTTGTTGCGCCTTCGGAAAAATGTTTGAAATTACAACATTTTGTGAATCAATTTCTTTCACAATTATAGGACGTTTCAGAATGTTCTGTCTGCATATAGGGCTAGCACACAAGTAGTCAGTGTACCCCCATCTGATAGAGTCGAAGAACAATTTTTTTTTTTTCATTTCCTATATATTGATTTCTAGGACGTTCAAAATCTCGTATATAGGTAAATTAATGTCAATTTTTGAGAATTCGCAGGTAATCTTCGCATGATTGTAACAAATACAAAAAAATTGTTGATTAAATAGTAAAATACGTATTTCTTTATTTTCAACGTAGAATCATATGTCCAAGTATCAAATCATTCAGACACCATGACCTAGATTATTTTTTTTGAAATGCTACCTCATTTGAAATGGAAGTGGTGATATACTTGATATGATGAAAAAGTGTTTTTTGAGGTTAGAAAGAATGCAAGAGCTAACTTCACAATTCCGCCTTTTGATGCAGATTCAAAAACCCAAAATACATAAAAATTTACTAGTCTGGTTTGTTAGAGCTCCTAATTTTTTGTGGTGCTGTGGTATTTATCTTTGTTTTGTGATGTATGTGTGAAAATTTACGTTTTATTTTCAAAATAACGATTCTCATTTCATCAAATGAAAAAGGGGACAATGTTCAGATTTTTGACAAAGAATGTCCCTTTAGTATCTTTTAGCCTTATTTATTTAACGATTAATGGCCTATGAAGACTAAAAGAGACAGCTCGGGCAGGTAGGGCGAAAGTGGAGTTCTATAAGGATTAAGCACTATCGGAAAGCGTTATAAATTACTCTGTTCTGGAAGCCATTAAACAAGAGGGTATACTGTAGTAGAATACTCGATGCGAGCATTCATTGTAGTGAAAGGTTGGTAGTTCTCAAAGCCGAAGGTCCCATTCTTCGATTCTAACACAGAAGGTCGATTTGAATAAGTAAATTCGCTGCAGTTACCTCTAATGTTGAAGCGACCCTTTCGAATGAAACTTCATCTGACAACTCGCGGTTGCGCTTCTTGCTGTTAGCGTCCTCGCTTTCCCTTGCAAGAATCGGTGTCGGTACTGTGTCGCCTTCAGCAGAATTGAATTCCGATTAAATCAGCGATTACTTATAGAATAAAAGTTGATTGAATTTGGTGACTCAAAAAACAATAGCTAGGTCATTACTATCATCTCCGAGGGGTTGAGAAATCGACCGATCGGGTGCACACCTACTTCTGCCTTCAAAATACTTCAGGACATTTCAATGACTTTAGGAGATTTCACTAACTTCAGGAGAATTAAAGTGACTTTAAGTGAATTCACATGACATCAAGTGACTTCATATAAATTAAAATTACTTCAGATATTTCAGGAGATTACAAACGACTTCACGCGACTTCCGGTTACATCATGTAAATTCACGTAACTTTATGTGAATGCAAATGATTTCTGACATTTCAGGAGATTTTGAAAGACTCTAGAAGAATTGCAGTGACTTCAAATGACTTCAAGTGATTAAAAGTGAATGTAGGTTAATTCACGTGACTTATGGGGATTTCCAAAGATTTCAGAAAATTTTCGGATAATTCACTGACATCAGGAGATTTTAAGAAATTTTCTAAACTTCATTAATTTGACGAGGTATCTATTCGTCCAGCAAGATATTCGCTATTGATTCAGAAAAGCTGCGTGACTAACCGTAGCCAAATTTTGAGCAATTTCCTGATTTAGAACCAAAAATAAAAATTTCATTTATTTAACTTATTCTAAAATTACCCACGATACTTTATCCATACTTGTAAAATTAGCCAATTTGATCTCTTTAGCTTACAACGATCTGTTAAATCATTAATTTCAAGCCCGCAGTACCGATGCGTACGCACTAATTAATCGAACATTGCATTAGAAGTTTTTCTTAATTAAATTTGCATGCATTTTCTCCCCAATTTGATTTAAATCCACAAAATAATAAATGTGTTTGAAAAAAATTATATTTAGGGGTTCCACAAGCCCCATTAAAGCCCTGTAAGAAAAAAAGACTTTTTGTATATTTTATTCAGAATAGTCAATACCAGGTGAATTGAGATGAAACACAACATTTCTCTTCAAAAATTAGCTATAGAATACAAATAAATAATTATGTTTCAATATCACCTGGTTCTACTGATAATTAGATGTTTACATACACTTTTTTGACAATTTATTATTACTTAACATAATATTCTTTTACAATAATGCTGGAAAATGGCGGTTTCTTCCGAATTTTCCACTTTTTGTCTACTTTTCACTTAATAAAGTAATAATTGATGCAAGTTAACAAAAGTAATTGTTTAAATAATGTATGATTGTTCATAACTATTTCATCTTAGATTATTGCTAAAATGTTAAGGTTTTCTCTGAAATTTTTTACTTTGCTTTGGCTTTTTCGTTATGAACAAATAATAAATAAACATTAGGGCGAATCATTTTTTAAACAATCTCTTCCTTTTTTGTAAATATAGTTTTCTAGAATAAAACAGACATTCGAAATATTCTTCAAATTTTCGATATGGATCACTCTAAATGTAAAATTTACTTGAAGTAGTTACTGAGTGCTATTTATTTAAATTAATATTAATATTTATAATTTTTTTTCTAACTAAAAAGCAAAAAAGTATATCGATGGTCGTGGGGGCTAAGTGTATGAAGTTATTTCAAAAATATATTTCTTCACTTGAACGAAATGTTGATTGGACATTAAACATTTCACTTTATTTACCAGAAGAAACATATCTTTCAAGTAAATAAATAATTGTTTAAGTGAACAAATTACTTTATTCGACTAATGACATGTTTTATTGAAATAACAGTACCAACCTCCTTATACGAAAGGTATATCTCTTTCACTTAACTATAATATTGCTTTTAGTTATTTCAATATTTCTTTGATTCAAAGAAATTAAAATATTTGTTTCGCGTATCGCTGAATTACTTATTTAAAATAGAATGTTTTCCAATTAAAATGCTCGAAATCATTAAAATAAATACTTCTTTGGATGTGAAAACGAGATTCAAGGAAACTAGGATCTTCATTTTGAAGATATCAAACCTTGAGTTAATTATTTCAAATTCTCAGGCTAAGAAATATTTCTTTTTTGCAAAGAAATCGCGACCAAAGAAAGGATTTCTTTGAATTAATACACGAGTTGGTTGCATGCAAACAGTATTCACTACAATGAAGTAAACGGTTTTTTTGGCTTAAAGAAATGGAATCAAAGAAATGCATTTCTTTGGATCCAAGATTTTTTTCAGTCTAGCATTAATATAGGAAAAGATAGTTATAAACAGTCATAATTTGTTTTAACAAGTATGTTTGCTCAATTGAATAATTTATTACCTCACTCTCAAGTTGAATATTTCAGAAAAAAACCGCAACTTTCTAGCCCTATTTAAGAGAAAATGTCTAGAAACAATAATAAATTGTTTGAACAATTTGATCAGTGAAAAGTAGTATTTTATCTATTAGAAACAATTTGTATTGAAAAACCGGAAGAAAATCACAATTAGCGCCAATAACTCGTAAAACCTAATTTTTCACTTACGGGGGTTTTTGGGACCCTATAAAACATACTTATGGGGGTGATATTTTAAAAGTAAATCTTCACTTATATTCTATATAGCAGATTTTGAAGAGAAATGTTGAGTTTCAACTCGATTCACCTAATATTGACGATTCTGAATGCAATTGACAAAAACGTCTTTTTTTATATACTTTATCTTTTTTTTTCGTGGATTGGAACAAGTTTGGGACGATATGCGTGTAAATTCGCGGAGAAAAATTTGGATTACCTTATTACGCACCCAAGGCATGGTTTGAAATAAAACAATAGGCTGATACACACGCACGTGCTTTTTATTCTCTCACGGGTCACTGCATATCAACTGACTTCTGGAGAATTCAAGGGAATTGAAATGATTTTAAAGGAATTCTTGTGCATTACAATAATTTCAATTGACTGCAGAAATTTCGAAGGAACTCTCCGATTTCAGGAAAATTAAAATACAGTGCTCCTTCTGAGTAATACCGCATCGGGGGTGTAGGGGAGTAACTGCTGCGGTCGAGCTATGCCCCCACTCTAGCTCCGCGTTTCCGTGCGTCGAGTTTAGTTTCGCTCCTTCTGAGAAGTTCTACAAAAAACAACGGAAAACCGTTGTGCCAAAACTTCTTTTCTGTCGATTTCTCTTGTAAAAAATCGAGTTCATTTTTCACGGAATTTCACGTAATTCATGAAATCTTTGAATAAATTACGTTTTCATCCCCAAGAACGCTAAAATTGCTTTCTATTCCAATATTGTTATTGTATGCTGTTTGGTTAAAACAATTTTAAAAATAATTAATTGGTACGTAGGTTTATCAATATTTATAAGTGGAATTATTCACGTGAATTTGATGCTCGCGGCAGAGCAGCGATGTCTCTGTTTCGAGCGGTATTACTCAGAAGGAGTGATTCCATATCTCATGCGGAACGGGACGGTGTGCTGGAGGGGGAAGCATTCGAACGAGATGAGGGGCATGGAACTTTTCGGAGTGGTATTACTCGGGAGGAGCACTGTAACTTCAAGTCTTCAAGAGAATTCACTTGAATTCAAATGACTTCAGATATTTCAAGAGATTTCAGATACTTCAGAAGACTTCAGGAGACTTCAGGAGACTTCATTACAAGTGTACACCTGACTTCACACGGTGTCCTTGAAGACTGAGAAAGTTTTACTAAAATAGATCCAAAACCTGCTAACGCAAAAAGTTTCTATGTCGTTTAGACATTAAAAATCAGCTGAATTTAAAATCCTAGCTGCTCCCTTTCGCGAGTTATTAGCATTTTTGGATTTTCACATAACAGCCTGTACTACAAAGCTTGCGTAATCGAATTTATTAAGTGCAACGCTTTTCTAAGTTTACTGTTTTTCAAAATATATCGAAAACAAATTTGTGTTGCTTATTTTTTACATTTGAATAATTTAGTTACCACTTTCAACCAAGCCCAGGACCAACGACGAGGACGTAGTGGTTGAATGGTCCCATTTTGTATTTTTTTCTTCTTCTTTTTGACATTTTTTGTATTTTTTATATATTATATAATGAATGGTATATATAATTAATTACATATTTAATAGTATGGATAGGTTTAAATAATTATTTTCTAATATGCGTATAGAACGCTATTAAAAGAAGCTGATAAACTAATAGATCCGGAAATATGTCAAGTGGTAGGAATTTGCAAAATTATACCATGTTACTGCTTATAAAGCAATGAATAAAATTGTTCATTGTTGTTTTACCTCGGGAAAAGTTGGATTTTTATACCTGTTGCTTAAATCAATGAATTAGATATAGCTCTGAAAAGCATCGATAAACATTCCGAAACACTAAAAATTCACGTCATTCTTACTCACGTCAGAGAAAGTTTACGTTTCATAGAAAACAATAATGGATTAGGATATTGGTCAGAGAAAAGCGGACAATCTATACATCTTGATTTTTTTTAATTCTGGGCATGCTACAAGGTAACATGTATACAGCACAAATCATACTCCTTACAGGTATGAAAAGCAGTAATAGAATTTTCTTTGCTTCACTTATCAATTGAAACATTATTTACGAATTTTTATTTCTAAATATATACCATTCAATATATAAATATAAAAAATACAAAAAATGTAAAGAAAGTTAAAAAGAGAAAAAAAATACAAATGGGACCATTCAGCCACTACGTCCTTGTTGTTGGTCCTGGGCCTAATTTTCGATATATTTTTTAAAAACGGTAAACTTAAAAAAGCGTTCTAGTTAATAAACTCGATTACTCAAGCTTTGTAGTACAGGTTGTTATGTAAAAATCTATAAATGTGCATAACTCGCGAAAGGGAGCAGCTAGGATTTTAAATTTAGCTGATTTTTCATGTCCAAACGATATAGAAACTTTTTGCGTTAGCAGATTTTGGATCCATTTTAGCCAAAGTTTTTCAGTCTTCAAGCACACCGTGTTCACGAGTTGTCACCCCCTCGATTATGGCAATTTAAAATAACTCACCTTTCGAAAAGTCAACATCATCCTTCGTTTCCTTAAATTTTTCAAACTCCGTGCACGTAACTATCGTGCCGTTAGATTGCAGGACAGTAATCGTACCATTCTCGAGAAATATAACTACAGTTCCGTTCCCTAGATACTTTCGGTGAGTCTCTTTTGCTATAGGGGTAAGATCCGGTCCCTTAGAGATGTATTTTTGCAGGATATAAAACAGATTCCCAGATGTATATCCCGCCACTGGCTCGATGTAAAGTCCCGACGGCCATGTAACACGAAAGTCGAAGCAGGAGTTCCACAAACGAGGCTTGCAGGAAAAACTTGAGATACCTGCAACTATTCACAGTTTAAACAAGGCATTATTAGTCTCAGATTTATATTTTATTTTCTTCATCTAACATCTTCAGCTTTTGGGATATTTAAGAGATCCTAATAATTGATAAAATTAAGTCGTCTAAATAATCCTTAAATAAGGTATAATCAACAAGCCAAAAAATAAGTTTTTGGCATTTATTCTATGCGCTATGGGTTTTTTCCCCCAATTCCCCTTAAATTCACTGTTTTACGTCCACTTCATAGGCATGGAAAGACCTGAATTTCATGTAAATATTGAACGCGTAAAATATTTTTGGCTCGAATGATTTTTGACATATTAAACCGTCGCGTCGCGTCGCGTCGCACAGTGGGCTAAATCGGGAATTTACTATTCAAAATCACCTACAGCCTACAATCCTCAACCGATTTTCAATTTTTTTGTTTAGAAAAGATCAGCGATAGTTGTACAAGAGCGTCTATAAATTTGATTTTTTCATTTTGTTAATTTTCTATTTTTCATATAAATAAACAACGAGCGAAAATGAGACATTTTTTAATTATTATTTTTTATCTTTAAATCAATAACTTAATTAATCTCATTCTCGACGAAAATGAATAGCGAAGTATCCAAAGAATATAAATAATTTACAGGATATTGAATCTAATTGTTATAAGCAAATTATATTAACAAAATGTCTACATATTGGAAATTTTGCTTCCAAGTGTATTTGTGAGTTGAAATTGCTTGATTTTATCAAGTGGATCACCTTTGGTCATGAAAATTTGTTGTATTTTATAATTTGTTTATTTTATAAACAAATTATGGAAAGAAATGTATAGTTTAGGCGTTTATTGGCAGAAACTAATCATTTTTCTTTCTTAGTACCTTTAAATTATATGTGTGGTAATAATTAGTGATTAAGATTAGTCATTCGATATTATTTGTTAATTTTATAAGCAAATTTAATAAAAAAAATTTATAAACAAAAGCATATTTTGGTCATTTGTATACAGAAAGTAATAGTTTTTCTTTCTAATCGTCTTCAAATTAGATAAGTGGTAATATTTAG
Source organism: Andricus coriarius (assembly GCA_932066315.1). Lineage (NCBI taxonomy): Eukaryota > Metazoa > Arthropoda > Insecta > Hymenoptera > Cynipidae > Andricus > Andricus coriarius. The sequence continues at coordinate 15,297 of CAKNWT010321958.1, forward strand.
TGATGAAGAGTTGTCAATCGATATTATTTGTTTATGTTCTGAACAAATGCATAGTTTGACCATTATCGATAGAAAGTGATCATTTTTCTTTCTAATCGTCTTCAAATGGCATAAGTGGTGATGTTTAGTGAAGAAGAATTGTCATTTGATATTATTTGTTTATTTTATGAACAAATGCATAGTTTGGCCATTTATAAGCAGAAGGTAATCTTTTTTTATTATTTCCTTCGAATGATATCACTGGAAATGTTTTGTGATATTCTAAAAGAATTAGCTTCCAAGTTGCACTTGTCAATCATTTCAATAATTTCAGGATCCATTACAAATTCATTCTTGCTACACTTTTGCGTTAACCCTTGTTTGGCACACCTCTCGGGAGTAACGTACTTGGCACATGGAGTCGTCGACGACCCCAGCGTAACAAAATTGTTATAAATAATATAGTGTTAAATATTTTCACTTGAAAATTCTTTTGTATCTTTTTAAATACTTATTTTAAAAGATCATATCGGTTATATAGCTAAATGATAAATTTAAATGAACAAAAAAAATTGTTGAAATTACATAAAGTTGTAAGGAGTCTGGAGTCGTTTAAAAAGTCTGGGTTCATATACGACCACCTGTGCCAAACAAGGGTCATAGACTCAATTAATAGGTCAGATGAGATGACATAAGGGGCTTCTGCAGCTTCTTCTGAATACGGTATATTTTGAATATTTGAATTACTTGAAAAACTGCAAAGCAGTTTTAAAACGAAATTTACTTCAGTCAACCTCATTGACATTTACGTAAAACATTACTCTACATTGAACTTATATTTTTTATAAAATTTGTTTATAACATAGACAAATAATATCTATTGACAATTCTTCGTTACTAAAAATCACCACTTATGTATTTTGAAGAAGAGCAGAAAGAAAAACGATCACTTTCTATCTATAAATGGCCAAACTATGCATTTGTTTATAAAATTTGTTTACAAGATAAACAAATAATATCGGTTGACAATTCTTCGTCACTAAACATCACCACTTATGTAATTTGAAGAGGATCAGAAAGAAAAACTATTACTTTCTGTCTTTACATGTCCAAACTATGCATTTGTTTATAAAATGAATAAATTATATAAAATGACTAATCTTAATCACTGAGTATTACCACTCATATAGTTTAAAGGTTGTTAGAATCAAGTAAGTTCAACTTACAAATATACTTTGCAAGCAAAATTTCCAATATTATGTTGACATTTTGTTAATTTAATTTGTTTATAACAATTATATTCGATATCCTGAAAATTATTTATATTCTTTTACTTCGTCATTTATTTTCGTCGAGAATGGGATTAATTAAGTTATTGATTTGAAGATAAAAAATAACAATTAAAAAATGTCTCATTTTCACTCGCTGTTTATTTATATAAAAAATAGAAAATTACAAAAATCAAAAAATCGAATCCATAGAAACGCTTGTTGCACTATCGCTGATCACTTCTAATTTAAAAAATTGAAAAGCGGTGGAGAATTGTAGGCTGTAGGTGATTTGGATAGTAAGTTCCCGATTCAGCCCACTGTGCGTCGGCTCGCCAAGGCTCGCCCAGAACTCCGCTTACCACATAAACTACTTTGTTTTTTAATGTTGACCGAAATATTGTCTGCAATTGCGAAAAAGCATAATAATTTTGAAATTATGTCTTAAAGAGAACTCTTTGTAGTATCAATTGTAATAATTCCAATTCAGTATAACAATTCTAATCCAGTGTAATAATTTGAATTGCTACATGGCAATTTCTTACATTTTAGATTCGAAGTTTTAGAAGAGATTTGTACTAAAAGTTTTGACTAAAAGTTCATAAATATTATACGTTTACTTAAATATTGCCGACTAAGCATGAAAACCCACAAAAAAATCAAATAACACGTGAAATTATTTCAAATGCCAAAGAAATGGCATGCAATTGGTCAATGAATGAAATTTACCGAATTAAAAATGTAAGAAAAACGATATTATTAGAAAAAGAGATCAGGAAATAAATTACGAGTTGCACTATAAATAAAAAAGCATGAAAGTTATAAATGTATGACATTCGATAATGATGACAACATGAAATAAAATATGTGCATATACTCGTAATGGTCGAATCAACTTTCACAGAAGTGAAACGACTGTGTGGATTTTATTATCGCAGATATGTTGGTATCTCCTTGGAACGCACAAAGAACAAAAATTGATATTTTACTGAAATTCCTGTAAATTATACAGAATTTCCAATTGCTTATGAGGAGAACAAACCAGTTCAATATACATTACAAGAATTGGCTAGTAAATGTCATCGGCATTGGTGATCTTCGAGTCAATTCTCAAGTGATAATAAGTTCGAGTCAGTAGAGCTTAGCGATCCAGTTGCTATTATACACTTTTAGTATGTCGCAATTACGAAGTACCCTGTCACTTTAAGCAATTATGTAAAGTAATCTAACTTATTTTAACGGTATTGATCAGGGCCCACCACTTTCAGCAGGTGTTGGCTACCACTACAAGTGCTTCGCTGCAAGAAAGTTTTTCTGTTACTTTTTTTCTTCGGTTTCCACGATTTTTGCGAAGATTACGATCAATTACGGTCAAGGCTCGTCACGGCTCATCGTTCACACCGAGGGTTCTGAATGTTGTCTATTTGAATTTACAATACATTTTATTTCAAATTTTAATTTAACGCAAAGGATTAGGGACCAGTTGAAGAACAAGTGCGACAACAATTGATTGGGGCATGTTTGACCTAGTCTTTTGACTGTCACTGGCAGCCAAGTTAGCCAATGGCTCCATTCTGGTGAGACCTGGTATAGATTGTAAACAAAATATTGTTAAAAGTTTGGATGCATGAAATATTATATTTCAATCACGAAAAAATCTAAGCTGAAAGTGAAGTTTAGTAAGAATTATTTAATTTAAAAAGATCATGGATAAATAAATTACTTTGTCCCCTGATCCAAATTAAAGACTTTGATTAGCTTCCCTATACATTTCATGTGGGTTGGTTGTTAGTTATATAATGAGCACCTTCGCTGAGTTAGATGTCGATGCATTTCGTTGTTCCCAACGTTTTGGAAACATACCTCTCGAGTAACAGGCACAGTGAATGACGCGGACCTCTTTCTGTGTTATGTAAGTGTGTGGGTGTTCATTATTCGAAATCGATCAGCGACCACCGAGCGATAGACGTCCCGACATGGAGTCCCTTGGCAAGGAGATCGCTAACTCTTCTCCAATTCTTATCAAAGTCCACTAGTGACATGCAAGTTTAGACCCCTTGGCATGGAGTCTCACTCCTTGGAAGTAACTAGCCTCTTTTGAGGGGTTGAGGGGAGCTACAGTTTAAGGTGGGTTCCGAACCACCAAAGCCCCAGCAGAAGTAAATAGAAAAATTTCCATTGGAATCGGCACAGGATGAAACCCCAGGCCTCCTGTTAGGAAGCCTGACACACTATCGCCGGAGCCACCGAGATTCTAACATAGATATTTCATAGTCAAATTTATATTTTTTTGGTCTAATGATTTCAGAAACTATTCTTGACTTTCTAAAAGTAGTTTTTAATAGATTAAATTCTTTAAATAATCTTGCACAAATATAAGACCAAAATTCGCATCATCTACCTTCACATCAGTTTTGTACGTATATTTAGAGAATTAAAAGCTAAATCTTCTATTGTTTTAAACTAATTTCGCATAGAAAGCTTGGGGAAATGATTTTCTAGGTTATCGAATGATATTGACAGAAATTACCATGAAAAATGTTTTCGAAATGTACGTGGACGTGCTTTCTTCCTTTTAAACTGTTACAGATAATTAATATTTTTTAATTCTTTTACTTTTCTTAACTTGACCAATATCAGTATTTGTCGTAATCCAAATTAAATCTTTTAACAACAGAACGATTATTTAGGAAATATTGTTAAAATTCAACTAAGTCAATTCTCAACTATGTCCTGAAAGGAAACCATTAAAATCATTATATTTGAAAAATTTTAAATGTTTCGAGTCATCCATGCACACTACAAAATAAAGATTGGTATTCAGAAACAATCGCTGGATATTATTTTTTACCGCTACACTTACCACACTTGAAAAAGCATTCGTAAGCATCCTGGTACACCAATTTATTATAATTAACAACTTTGTCTTGCAAAATTCACATGTGGACGACAAAAGCCGGTGAGAAGAATAGGCGAACTAATTACAAAACGCTCTGAAGTATGAGGCAAGGGGATGCATAAAAATTAAGTACCCCGAAAAGTGACAGGCGAGGGAACTCACAAAAAACAAGCACCCGGAATAGTCAGAGGCGTGGGGACTCACAAAAAACAAGCACCCCAAACATTAAGAAGCGAGGGGACTGACTTAAATTTCGCAACGCGAAGGAGTCTAAAATAGCACTGCCACCCCTACGTGGTACACTTTGGAAATTATGATTTCAAAGATCGTAGGCTAAGGCCAGGCGTTTATTATAATTTTTCTGCACTTGATTTATTCGAAAAAAACACTGTTTATTTGCTAAAAACAGCTCAGTTGTGCATTTATTCGTGGAATATTTATTAATGATTAAGAATTATCGCAAGACGACGAACTATAATAGTAAGGAATCATTCATTCATGAGGACTGCCTTCACATCAGATCCTTGTATCTCAGAAACTATTCACTGGCCTATTTTCTTACTAAAGACCTTTTGTTGATCCAATATGCCAAGCTTTCTTCTAAGGCTATTAAAAATACCCTAAATTGCAAAAAAAAATTTAAGCATTTACATTTATTAAAGTTTCTTACATTTTTTTTCAATAAAATGCGATAAGAGGGTGAAAAAAAAATCTTTCGAAAGCCCTCATTCAAAATTTGAATTGCGTGATTAGAAACCAACTTAAAGGCTTTTGAAAATACGCGTAAAGTTTGGGGTTCAAAACTCCAACCCCCCCCCCCCCCACCACCACTTGGAGAGGGGTGGTAATCCTGGTCTATAAATTCATCATTAATTACTGTTGGGTAGATAACAATATTCCTAGAATTTAAATAAAATCGAAGAACATGAGTTTTAAAGATGGAGCGATTCGATTTTGCGGGGAAAAATATGATAAAATCAGGTTCCAGGCTTTAATGTACAGCAAAAATCTATTTTGTTCATAAAGTTGTTTATAACAATTTAACGGATTGCAGGAACTTCATCTAAGTTATCCGGATTTGTTAATCGATTGTAAATCTATCAGTTTTTCACCTTTTTGAGGTAATATCAATAAATGATATAGAACAGGCCTTTTTTGCAAAATCGGCCCCGAGGGACCTGGTTAGAATTTAATTAGCTTTAATTAAAAAATCAGATGAAATCGGATAAGAATGGTAGGCTCTGGATCATTTTGAACCGAATTTTCTAATTCGCCGCACTGTGCGTCGGCCAAAAGAAACAAAATGCGTTCGGTGGAAAGGGAACTCTCCCAGATGGCAACTTTATATATAATTCATATATGGTGGACATACTATTAATATTTTCCATTTGTGTCATACAGAAAAATTTATAAAAACAAATAAAGAATATCATTGTCTTGTCCACTATATATAAAATATATATAACTTTTTCACCTGGGCTGGCACGTGCGTTTTGAGAAAGAAGACACAGAGTTCGATCGAGAATTCCAAATGCGGATTCTCGCTTCCCTCGCAACTATAATTATTCACAAAATAGAAACGTGAATAATCCCGATTTAGGAAGTCAAGGCACAATTCCGCCATTGATTAGGATTGTAGTTGGCGAACCAAATAACAACGAGCAGTAATCAGCAGAGAGATTTTAATGTCGAAATAGCGTTACTGCAAAATGACATAATACTTAAGAAAATAGTCGAAGCTTGAGTCGTGCCTCGGAGATCGGGTTCATTGCTCTCCTGGCGTAAGGGTGACTTAAGTAAGAGCGACATTCCTTCTCGAAATAATTTGACTCAAAATTAAAATACAATGCCGATTCGTAGACCCGGTACGGGTTACTCTGAGTTTGACATCGACATGCCAATGTTAATAGGTTGCATAGTTAGTTCCTCGAAAATCCCCTTTCCAACAACCAAGCAAAATCCTGAGCAGTTTCTGCTGATTCTTAAGGATTATTTTAATATCAGCTAGTTAAACAGGAGCTTGCCCGGTCCTTTTTTTTTTAAATAATCTAGGGTACGTACAGGTCATGGTACCTTGTGAACAAAAACTCATAGCATACGTTTAGGAACTTCTTTTGTGCTTTTCAATACGAGTGGGCTTTTAAGAAAAACGACGCCGATCTTCTCTTAGAGGTTCATGAACTGAAGCCCCAGAAGAATTAATCTCTCGCGGAGTTCGCTTGTAGAGCTAGAATTATATTATATCGTATGTAGTACCCGCCGGAATTCAGAGAACAAGTGGCACAAAATCCTCACGAAGTTCAATCCGCGACTGACTTTTGAGTATTTCAATCTTTCTCTTCAAAACTATTTCAAACTTTTTCATTGGGTCAACGAACGTAGCTGTCTCTGCAAGAGATTGATCAAGCCACAAAAAGCAATGAGAATTCTGAAAGCAAAAAAGTGAAAGACTTTAATGATTTTTAGCAAAAACAGACAGCGAACCATGAAAAAGATCTTAAGGTTCAAAATTAAAAACCAATTACACGCTAAAGACTTAATCTCAATTTAGAGAAGTTTTAAGGGAAGCCAAGTCAAGCGAATACAATAAATAAAATTGTCGTTAAAACCCTGTTGGCGAACAACCTAAATCAGTACGACCAAGACCTCCTTTCAACTGGTCCTAATTGTTCTGTTTCAAATGTGCGAAGTTGGGAAATTTATTGTGCTACTGCACTTTAGAACCGCAAATGGTTAGTTGCGTTTATCGGAAAATAGGATACTATAATATTAATTGCCCATAACAACAGGGTTGTCGTCACATGGTCGTCCATGTACGAAAGGTTTTGAACATCAACCAGTCTAAAAACTTAGACGACGCTTTCTATTATGTCAACAAAATGGAGTTCAAAAATTTTATACCACTGAAGTTACTTTTATTGCATAACATTTCTAGTGAATTGAAAGACTCCGATGACGAAGTGGAGCATGCTTTAAATGCGAAACAGGAGAGATCGACTAAAGAAACTATCGCCTCACTGTCATTTTTAGACGAGTATTCCGAAGAAGACAGCGCTGAATCGGCCACCCTTAAGGAAAAGACACATTCTATCAGAACTTGGTTTCCGCCTCGACTTCCTCCACACGTCATCTATCGAATATCACAGGGGAAAATATATAGCCCCGTTTACGCAATACAAGAACCAACAAATTCGATTAAAATATCTATTGAAATTCACATTTCAGGCGACAAAATGCGTGCTATAATCGACACTAGTAGTGGAATATCATTCCTTAGCGAGTTCGCTTACATAAACATCAAACAATTCCAAACTAAGGAGTTAACGGCTGATTTGACATATCGTACAGGCGTTTGCCTCGGAGATAAGTCGGTTGTCAAAGGACTCGGTGGAGTGGGATTTGTCATTGACATAGGTGATGTCTAATGACACCAGTTATTTAGCATCATGCCAGAATTGTCAGATTTAATTTTCGGAATGGACTTCTATTTAAACTTCAAGGTGTTAGTAGATCCATTTTCTCAAACTTAGACATTAAGTGGTAGAAAACACCACTATCGATTATCGCATAGTTTCCCTACATTAAATGGACAAAAAACGCTCTCAATTGTCGAAACCGAGCGTCTAAGATAATTTTTAGACGCTCAATTCAATACCTTTGACAAAGAGTCTACTGACGAGAATCACCTCATCAAACATGCGTATGAGTTGATTGATGCAACACCACATCGATAAAATCCGTATCGTCGATGTGAGATAATACCCAAGTTTATTAATGAAAAAATCGGTCGGTTTTTGGAAAAGTGTTATGTTTCGTGGACTAATAGCGAATGGGCATGTCCGCTGGTAGTTGCTTCTAAAGAAAATTGTTTTATTATTATCCTGATTACAAAAAGGCTCTGGTTGACGACGAATACCAAGGAAAAAAGTGGTCTAAACCAACATCAAAAATTCAATTCACGAGTGGACAGCGCGAATGAGCAAAATTAATTAATTTCATCACAAAACAGAGAATCAAATTTTAAAAAAAACTCGGACAAGCGCCAAGCCAAGATTAATTCAGGTCGATTAGATTAAGTAGAAGTCAAAGTTGGAATCAAGGTTTATTATCCCAGTAACAAATTCAGTAATAAGGCCGAAGCATACTCCTCGAAACTGGCACATAGATTTGTAGGGCCGGCTTTTGTTCGTAAAGTATGTGGAACGGTTACAGTGGAATCCACAGACAAGCCTGGCAAAGTAGTGGGAAAGTATAGTATTTCGGTTTTGAAAATTCCACGTCGAACGTGTCGAAAGTAATGTACATTTTCAGCGCGAAGTAGACAGGCGAACCACCGCTTTCTTCTTTTGAAGTCGCCGAGTTAACTCACCAGTTGGACAGCCTGTTAGGCTCGTCCGCATGTAGCTCTGGTCTCTCCACCCTAACACCAGATATCAAACGAGCGATGGAGCTAGAAATACAGCAGGCTGAGTGGGAATAAAAGAATTTTGAGTCTCAAACTAGACGTGAAAGTCGAAATGCGGCTTTCAAAGTCCGAGAAGGTGGACTTCGACAAATCCAACTATGAAGACTAAACCGAATTGCCAGCCTCGTCTTTGCGTAAAGCCATCCAGGATACAAGGAAGGTTCTGCATACCAGTTTCGAGCCCTCTTTTGATCATTCGACTAATAAGGTCGATTTAGCCGTCTCTGTCCCAACATTTAAGAAGCCAGAAATCAGACGGGATGTCAAAAGCTTGCTCGACGAGGTTAGGAGCTTGCCTTCGTTGCAATTAATGCTGCCAAAACCGACGATATTTTCATAAGTTCAATTACACGCGGGGAATCCCCGTCAAAATCGTCTACTTGCCTCCGGTCACCCAAGTAAGAACACCGGTACGGGAAAAGAATCCGGAACGACTAACAGTCCAGACGCGCTCGTCGCACGATCTGTGCCGGTTCACTTATTGCCATTCGACAAAATTCCGAAATTATTTAATATTTCTTAAGAACTAGGCATGTCCCTCATCTCGACAATCCCAAGGGACAGCAGCAGCCTCTTTACATTATTGATTGTCGGATCATCAGGCAGACCATGATCGAGAAACTGATTAGGAAAAGGGCCTAAATCCTTGTTAAGAAGATGAAGGCCACTAAAGTTAACAGAGGAAGACGGACCTACGTCACACATGTCGGCAAACAACACTTCGCCGGCAGCTTCAGATATAGGTCCCGAGAGCACCATCTTAAGGCATGAGGGAATCGTCGACTGGCTCCAACTAAGTTATGCAACTTTGCCCACAGGGGTGGTCCCCACCGACCACCTGTTCTTGATTGGCAAGGATAGGCAGGATCTCAAAAAGAAAGTGAAGGCTAAGTTCAGCGACACCGAGTGCTACCCCAATCGTTTGAGGAGATTTCTCATCCAAGAGAACGCACTGAAGGGTGAAGTAATTCTATAAGCGAATCCAGAGGCCCAGAGCGCAATACAGCTCTCGGAAGCATATAGAAGGTTGGTCGTCAAGGATCTGACTCCCCCTTTCATTGACAAAAGCGTCGACAAAATAATTAAAGAGAGGTCAGAGCTGGACGACCGCGAGGAAAATAAGGTCATCGTACCAGCGAAATATATGAAGGGACCGGAAAAGTAATCGCCTCCTCACGACATTGTGTCTTATAGGACATTTGTTCGACACTAAGTTTAGTCCTTTTTTAAAAAATAATTATATTGTCAGTAAATGATTTCCTGTTTTATTTTTTGTTTATTGCGATTAACGAATTTTGTTTACCTATTTTACTTTTATCAGGGTTCGACTGAATTTCGCCGGTTTTGTATTATACATATTTTAGACAATAAAACGCAATACAAGGTCAATATCATGATCGAAACCGATTTTCCAGAAGGATACCATCTCGACTTATGTATCAATTTTATACCATTATAATTGATTAAACGTGTCATGTTTCTTCATTGTTTGTAAACCATGTTTCAGAAAAATGTGGACGTTATGCAGTATTTTATCTCGATATAATTGTTAAATATTCCTTTTGTTTCAGAACTACAATTGTCATATTCTCACCTCGACGTTACGGTTTGAAGAGGGAGAGTGTGACAGGAAGTCATTACAGTTGATCATTAAATTCTAAAACATAGAAAATCAGCCTATACGTCCACTTCAAGATCATAATTTCCATCTTAAAGTCGACATCAGTATTCTAGAGTAGCATTTTTAATTCAGGATTGTTGATACTTTCCGTTAGGACTTCATCGAATAATATTATTTGATAGGACGTGAAATTTTAATCTTCTTGGAAGATCGGTTCCCGAATTTGTGTGCGATTAAATATTGTTTAAATCTTAATGGTGTGTGTCGGCGAATTGCTGCGACACTAATTGCAAAGTCTGTAAAACCAACTTTATCTCAAGATTATATATCTAGAATTTGGATATAATTTCTCTGTGTAATTATTGTTGGTTCTGCCCAATGAACCTACCCTATTTGGCTCGTCTCTGCTTTTAATATATTGAATTCGATCATTTTCCTTGCTGGATGGACATACAACCAGCTGGCGCTCAAAAAATGGTTTAATTCATAATCAATCGAGCCTTGGCAGCTCCAATCCAAGACGCGCCAAGTGAAGGGACGAATTTTGTCAAGGCTTAAATTTCATATACATTTTCCGCTAATTGTTTACCTAAAGTTTCAAACAAATTCCATCCTGTCTCAATTGATATGATTAATATCATTAATTTATGAAATCCAAAGTTTTTTCATGTCCTAGGCAATTAGAAGAATCAAGTAGTCGGTCGACTGCCGGCTTTAGAAGAATCTGGGATGAAACGATTATATGAGGCGTTAGGTACAAAAACAACCTAACTCGAAAAGTCGTGTTTTGAGATTAATCAATTTAAAGATTTCAAATTGTTATGAAACTAAGAAAATATTAATTTTAAAATTAGTCCTTTTATACAAATAAAGTATCAACATTTAGGAATGGAATCCTGTTGTTAAAATCAATTTTTTCTCAACGAAATTATTTAAGTAATGGAAAAAAAAAACAAAAAGAGTTAGGTTGTTCTTCCATAGAACGGGGTTTGAGGATTTGTTTTTCACTAGTTTTATCTCTTAATCATTATTTAATGGTTTTTAATCACATATTTACTTATTTAAACAACAAGGAATTGTTAAAAACTCAAAAATTATTTATAAATTACACTTTATTATACAAAATTATTTTAAAAAATTGTCAACATGTTAATTTAAAAAAAATATTTGTCAATCGATTCTATAGAAAAAAATTCAGAAGAAAACTCCTTTGAGATTTTTCCGTTAAACGCTATGTTACTGGGGTGAAATGGTTATAAACAATTTCGAGCGAAAGCGGAAAGCCACATCGCAGCTGAGCGACAGCGGGGAGCGGGCAGGGGACACGAGACCCCGCGCGGTATATGCGTATGCGAGTGCGCGCGCACCTCGAAAATTGCGTAATTACAGATAGAAAAGTTTTTTTTATATTATTTACTAAATTTACTAAAAAACAACCTAACCCGGGTTAGGTGGTTTTTGTACCTAACGCCTCATATGTCGTCTAAATGTCTGGTTTATTTAGACACTTAAAAGAATTCTCAGACATGCTTCTCAGCGCCGAACTTATGCGAAGCAATTAGAATACTGCAACCACAGAGCATAAAATAATGATAATCTAACATTTTACTCCATTTTGTAAATAATACAATTTAAAAATATAATTTAAAGTTTAACGAAGTAATAATAATATTAATTTTCTCTCGTATATTTATTATAGTGGCAGCCTAAACCAGAATAATTTGAAAATATTGTGCTAAAATTTTAATTAATATATTAAAAATTTAATGTGCGTGACTGGACAACCTTCCAATACATGTGCATTTAAATGCAGTCAGATTCTTCTGACATTGTATGCAAACATTTTGAAAACTTGAAACAAAAGTAAAAGACTATGTAAAAACGGAAACAGATTATCTAATTTATATTTAATGTTTGGGCACTGCGTATAATTTTGAAAAATATTACTATAAAGTTTAATTATTTTTTCCCATATTTTTAGAATTTTTCATGCATACATTTATGATTCGCGGAATTGAAAAATAAAAATAAAATGTTATCTTCAAAAACTGTAAAAAACTGAGCATAAATTGAAATACTTCTTTAATATTATGACAAAAATCAGTATTCTTATTATTTTGTTAAGAGTTTTAGAAGAATAACTGGTATTTCTTTTAAATGCCTAAATAATTCAGGCACTTGAACGACACATAGTGAATTCATGTCAAATTTGTCTAAACGCCGGCATTCGTCCGAATGATTAGGCAGTCGTCCGACTGCCTGATTTTTTTAAAATGCCTACGAAATATCCTATATTTGAAAAATATATTTCCTACTTCACGTACCAGTAGCGTAGCTAGGATTTGATATAGGAAGGGATTTGAAAGGATCAACAGAATGTACATTACCACTCACAGGGAAATATCAGGATAATTCAAGACCAGTAAATGTAATATTTGTGATCATTGAGAAAAAAATTGTTTTCAATTAATGAAAACACTACATTATCATGCACGTCCATTGAAGTTTCCTAACATGTTTCCAATCATCCATTAATTAAGACCATATTAAATCCATCCAGTTCTGCATAAAAGTACTCTTTGATTTCTGACCGTTAAAATAACAATCTATAGTTTGAAACATAAAACATATTATAATTAAGATAAGCGATTGTTCGCTCTTTTACATGTCAAACTTTATTTTTTCTTCGTCCAAATTCGTTAGTCATAACGAATAAAAATTGCATTCGTGTAAGATTCTTAGTTTTGCAAATTTAGTTAGGTTGTGTAAAAAACTTCTGAAAAAGTTTACTTGTCGGTGGAAAATTGTGCAATAGACCATATATCCAAGCATCGGAACAAGACTTATGCAAATTTTCAAATAAACAACATTTTTTATTTTTCGTCCCACAGAATAATCTTTGTAAGAAAAAGTGAAACAACATTGAAAGAAACATTGGAGGGTAAAGTCTCTCACACTTCAATGGATAAAAAACCCTTGTAACAACATTTTACGGTATATAATATCCCAATGATTTTTATTAAATACTATCAATAATGCGGCAATATAGTCTGCATACGCTATTCGATTAGTTTCGTATTTACTTTAACTAAACCATGTTCAGAGAAACTTATTTGTCAAAATGGGTATTAATTTTAATGTATGTGTATTATAAATTAACTACTGTTTATACTTTTCTTTAATCTGGAATTATTAAAAAATTTGGATTTAGTAGTACAATTTCAAAATGATAATTTTATTACGGTTTCATTAGGTGAAGATTTCCAAGAGAAATATTTTCAGGATCAAACTTTGTATTATAACGATTAACATTTTGTCTTTCCACAATGAATATTCTTATGAGGGTTTTTAAAAATTTTGTATTGGGGCTAGGGCCTCAAGGGCTGAAAGAGTAAGCGGGGAAGTAGTTTATGAAGGTTTATCAAATGTACAGTGAACTGAAATAGTTGACAAAAACTAAGTACATATGCCACTTTCATCGTGGGGGGGGGGGGGCTAAGGCCTACAAACCCCCTGGCTACGCCACAGTCACGTACATTGTACAGTCTCTACAGAATATTGCTACTCATTACCTTAAATATGTACAAAGTATAATTATTTTTTGAATTTAGAATATTCTAGTAAAAATGAAAATATTGAAAATCTTTTTTTTATTCCATATTTGCGGGCGCATGTATATTTTTAATTTTTAATCAAAATTAATATAAGAAACAAAGATGATATAATTTTTTAATTATTATTATTAATAAAAACATTCTTTAATGTAGCCATAAAAGCAAATTTTAATTAAAATTAAGTTAGAAAATTTGAAATTTTTCAAATTGCGAAATTGTATGATACATAGAGAATATATTGGTTCTTTAGATATAATGTTCACTTAACTGACCACTATTTAAGTGTTTTTTTTTATTTACTTGCAGAAATAATTCTAAAATTTAGTGTAGCACGGCTAAAAATATACAGCAAACCCGATATTAGCCAAACCCGCTAATAGTCGAATTCTCTAATAGCCAAACCACTTCGTATCGTCCTAACCTGCTAATTGCCGTACGGACATATTGCTCAATTTGCTTGCGCAACGAGAGGCAGTAGCGCAATATGCCAAACGCCTTGAAACATATCCTCAAGCCATCCCTAAAATAAGCTACATAGTAATGAGAAAAATACATAAGTTCCTGAAATCTTGAGTGCACAGCCGGAAAGAGAAATTTCGCTACACTGAGAATCCCATTCAAGTCCCTCCTATTTATATCGTTCCGAGATTTCTTGCCGCAGCGGTTTCGAGAGCCCCCGTGGTCGACAGAGGTCTGCTGGGTCGAGAGAGGGTTGACTGTTTACGTTCTGAGCGTGAAACTGTTGTTAAGGCAAGGCGATTTAGGAGCATGCCCAAAACCGGACTTGTATTGGATTCCCAGTGTATTAAGAGGATTTCCGGTTTCACCGATTCGTCTATTAGTGGTTTTGGACTGTACGATATTTTTTCTTTCAGGAATGACTTTATGATCTTCGAACAGACCACCCCGTTTTAAAAATGATTGGCTTTTTAATTACCAAAATTCACATTTGTTAAGATGTATACAGTTTTTAAATCAATTGAAAGAAAGTTTTGAGCTTCAAACAGCTTGGCGTGTCCAGATGACAAAGCGCTATCCCAGAGAGTGGAAATTAAAAAGTTTCATCTCTAGTGACGAATTCCTCAAGGTCTAGAAATCCATATTTACATTGAATTGGAAACACTCACGCCCTTAATTTTATAGAACCTTAAAATTTGCACGTCCTGAGAAGGAACCTTTCAATATATATATTCCTAGATAGAACCTTTTTATTTGGATGCCACGAGCTATCTCATGTCTGAAATCAATAAACTTTCGTTTAAAAATGAACCCATTGCCTTGTAATCTTTAATAAGAAATACATAGGGATACTTGTTACCTTGTTCGAAAAAACCGACAGAGTCCTAACCCCATTTTCACCTGTCACTGAAGTATAATTTTATCGCAGACTAATTTTAAGACATCTATAAACGTTTCTGAAAGCTTACGGTTATTATCATGTAGTTTGATGAATGCCACTATAAGACCATCCGGTGTCGTAAAATGTAAGGGGAACATCGAATATAAGCAGCCCTCGTCTATAACCGAGTGTAACTGTAATCTACATCCAAAGTTGGTAATTCCAATTCTTAACATCTTTCTACAGTCTAAACCTGTTTCAAGGTCAACGTTCACGTTCGTCCCATCAATCGAACAGAAAGTTTTCTTAACACTGAAAACCTGAATTTTACGTTCTCCAAGGTCATATCCTATCGACTCGAAGGTCTCGCCTTCCTCTGCACATCTTGCTACAAGTTTTTCTCGCCTCGGAAGAAAAGAAGTATCGAGCGGTGTATCCAATATTCTTTCCTTAACAACTTTTTCCTTGATGCTTTCCTCTTTCTTTCCTTTACAGGACTCTTCGTTCTTCGATGCTTTCTCTCCTATTTTACTCCCGCGTCCTGAGACAATCTTATCTTCCCTGATCTTTGGTTTACGCTCATCCATCGGTTGCTGATAAACTTTCCTTAAGACCTCCGCTTTCAAAGACGTTGGCAATATAAAGTTCTCATCTCTTAGTGTCATAAGGTCCTTTTCGGATTGAGTTCTCTGCTCTGACTTTTCTTTTTCTTCTCCTTTTAAATCTATTTTTTGATTTTCGTGCTGAAAACTCATTTCAGATTTGTAATTGACATTTTTGCAGAATTCAAGAAGGCATATGGGCGTCGGTAGGATTCCAGACTCAACTCGTTCCACGACCTCAGAGGTATCCATAAGACTGAAGAATATCAAAACTGTATCCGTAGGCTCAAAATAGTGCATCTGAGAGTACTCATACTCCTCAAAGCATTTCTGTAAAGTTTTCTGGAAAACTGAAGCTGACAGTAGTTCAGTATCTTCAAACTCAGAAAGTGGATACTTTTCAAGATGGCTTTCCTCTAAAAATTCTGACTGAAGAATTTCCCCCGAATCAGCAAGAGCACATAAGGCTGGACATTCGAAAAAATAGCTCAAGTCTTTTCCGAATACGGCACTACCACTTCGCCAATTCACAGGCAACTTTTTATTAGTCATAGACAATGAAACGGCCGCTCTAGACTTTGATTCTCTACTTTTTTCATCAGTACTCGCGTGTACTTGGCTTCGGGAAATATTTTGAAGAGAGAGAAGATTCAGGTAATGACAAAGCGTTTCATTGTCCACCTTATTTTTGAAACTTTCAGCGATTATATTGATATGGTAAGCATACCTTTGTTGTAGATTCTTATTTAATGGATTTTGGTCCCACAATGCTGCAATTTTTGGAAAGATAGAATTCGTATCAAAAAGTGTGTTCTGCTCCCTATAAAGATGATGCATATCTCGGAAAAGGACCAACTTCGGATCACGGACCAGATTGAATTGATTATAATCAGAATGTCTGACCGTGATTATTTCATGCTTAAAATTTAGAGCTACAAGTCTTTCTATAAATGAGAGTGGAATCAAAGATACGTCGGTTTGTGGCTCACCTGAAAACGGAGAAGTATCAAAAGATCTGATTTTATTATACAGAAACGTGGGTCCCGAATTAAAAGATATTCTACTTATCTTTATACCAGAACTAGGACCCTCAAAGAAGTCTCTGTTATAATCTGATGAGGGATTCAAATTCGCCTCAACCTGAGTAAGTAACGCATTCAATACAATAAACACTGTAACAGATTCTTCAGCAATGTCAGCCATGACACGCTCATAGCTCGAAATATCTTGTCTTAGGGGTCTTTCTTCGGCAACCTTCTGCAACTTCATTGTTCTCAAATATTTAACATGTTGGCGACAAAGTTCGTACAGATCATAAATAATAAAAGATATTCTATCATAAATTTCCTTTGTCTCATTTTGTCCCTTTCCCAAAATCTCCATTTTTGGTGGACAAAACGTGAGAAATATCAGCTTGCAAAAGTCTTCCGATCTTTCAGGGTCTTCCAAATGATTTTCTAATTCTATCCAGAACTTGATTAAATCGGATTTTTTAACTGAAGAAATTAACCAATTCTTCTTATAGTCTGATTCAGAATCTTCAATATCATCTACTTCTAGATCCTCTAAAGGTCTTTTTATCCTCAGAATGCAACTTAAAGGCACTCCTGCATCTATCAACTCTAATGGCAAATTTGGATCGTAGAAACCAGTCAAAACAACGTACAGGTTAGGTCCGTCTTTAGGAGCATCATCGACGAATACCCTGTCCCTCCACTCTTCCCCCCTTTTTCTTAGTTGACTATTCGTTTTGTTGGTAACAAAATTGGCTTCCACATCAGTTGCAGTTCGCATTAAACGAAGCTCCCGTTCGATATCCTGTTCCAGCCCCAGCTTTCTTTGCATTCTAGAAATCATTTTTTCCTTATACCTGTATACCATATACTTTATGAGCCTCGCAATCAAAGAGGATGGCAATGACCCAGACTCTTGTTCCAAGAAACGATTCGTATAGTGACATATACCTTGAATTGTGGAATATTTGTCCGGATCCTCCCTTGAGAGGGCTTTGACGCAATTTATTAGCCCTTCATAATTCAGAGAAAATACCGCTTTCCGATTACCGTCCTCGGCTGCCTTGTTGAAAATTGATATGTATTGTGTATGCTCTGGTAAAGTTTCTATTATCATCGTGATCATGCACCACCAGTGATCGTCGTTTATAAGCACAGAATCTAAAGCCGGTCGCCATGAATCTTCAGTTATCGGTTTTTTTACTTCAGGAATTTCTAGTTTTGCTTTTGGTGGCATCGTAGAAAGAGGTTGGAGTTGAAATAAAAACAAACAGAAGCATAGCCTTCGTTAATACAAAGCCGCATACAACCAAATCTATGTTCCTACTTCAGAATGCTAGAAGTTTGGAAAGAATAAAATTAGGAATTTCGAGCTTATTTAAAATAGCTAACACTGAGATACAGCATTTCTATAATTCTGTTAGAGATATGCATGTAAAAATAAACATACATTTTGAAATCAGCTCTGAAATATATTCAAAATATTCAGAATTAACAAAGTGGTGATGGTTTTTCTGAAAATCTATAATTACATTATTGTTTTTAATACACCCAATTTAAACAAAAGGTTGCAAGCGAAAATTCTTTATATTTAAACGCTCTGTAAAAAGCTCTTGTTCGATTTTTTTATACTTTGTACTGTTCTTAAGATATTTACATACAGGGCACTTTTGAAATAAGAAAATTTTTCAAAACATTTTTCCTGACTTATGGTTCAGTTTAGACCCAGGAGCACTAAAAGAAGAGCTTGTAAAGGTATTCCCTGTAAAAACTTATGACGGATAGTCTCGATTAAATTCAACGCGAAAGTGCTTCCACACCCAGTTTCCCTCCCCAGGTGAAAACATTATATATAATTTATATATAGTGGACAAAACACTGACGTTTTTCATTTCTTTCATACAGAAAAATTTATACAACAAATGAAAAACATTATTGCCTTGTGCACCATTTATAAGATATATATAACTTTTTCACCTAAGTTGTATACGTGTTTGAAGGATGCCCCCAGTTATTTTGAACAAAAAAGAAAAAAATCTTACAACGCGTTTATAAACAAAAAACAAATTGTTCATTTTTAACGCTTAAAAATCTCATTTTTCCCGAAATGAACGCAAAATATGAAAATCAGTTCATAGTTCCAAATTTTCTCCCTTGCTAAAATATATGAAAAATATACCCTTACTGGATGTTTATCTACTGATAAGGATGTAATTTTATAGATTTTAGAAAGTGGAACAACTTTGAACTATAAACTACTATCCACACTTTGCGGCGTTTACGAGTAAAATAAGATTTTTAATAGTTGAAAATGAACTAATTATTTTTCTGATAAATGCGTACTACGGTTTTTTTTCTTTCTTGACGTAAAATAACCGGGGACATCCCTAAAACATGTATAAAAAAACTACATGGGCAAGCACTTTTAGGTTTAACTTAATCAAGGCTAGCCGTAAACTTGATTTTTTAATTTTATTCTGTGAAATTCAATATTTAAACAGATAGAATTTCTCCGATGTCACGATGTTATTAATGAAAAAACTTTTAAATAATTTCTAAATTATGATTTGTAAGCAAAGGAAAATTTTAACGTTGAATATTGTTATCTTTAATATCAATATTATGAACAAATGATACATTTAGCATTCTTCATCGGGAAACATTTTTTTTCCTACTAAATCATGTTGTAGGTAGCTCAGTGATACAATGTTCAACCAAGGAAGTATGCCAATAAACCGCAGTTTTCATTTATATTAACAATATTATAAACAAACATTAAATTGAACATTTTTCAACCAAAAATCATGCTGCAGGTATATAGCAATGGCAATGTTCCACTAAGAAAGTGTGTCACAAAATCTCAATTGTTATTGTTATTTGAAAATTATTGAATGAATAGTAAGCTGTAGCCGTTACAATTCTGCCGTTACATTTGAGAAAGCCTAGATCTACAATAAGAGCAAACTCTTGGAGTGATCGTCTGAAACGACCACTCTAGCGTTGGTCGTCTAAAAGAACCACTCGGTTTTTTGAGTTGGCCCCTCACTTTAGTAGGCATGTTTACACGGCAAAGAGCAGATAGGTTTAGTAATTATTACTTTCGGGCTTAATAAGTATATATTATTTTAAAATATTGTGAATTCACGGATTTCAAGGAATTAACGGATTTCACAGAAATCATGGGATTCAAGAAATTCACGGAATTTACGGAATCTAAGCAATTCAAGGAATTCAAGGAATTCAAGGAATTCAAGGAATTCAATAAATTCAAGAAATTCACGGAATTCAAGGAATTCACGGAAATCAAGGAATTCACGGAATTCAAGGAATTCATGACATTCACGGAATTCAGGGAATTCACGAAATTCACAGAATACAAGGAATTCATGGAATTAAGGGAATTCGCGGAATTCGCGGAATTCACACAATTCCAGGAATTCGCAGAATAAAAAGATTTTACGAAATTCGAGAATTTCACGCAATTCAAGGATTTCATGGAATTCAAGGAATTCACGGATTTCAAGAAATTCGCGGATTTCGGTCCATTCACGGACTTCGAGGAAATCAAACATTCATTCTGTAAATTTCTTGAATTCCTAAATTCATCGAGTTCGGTGAGTTCCGTGAATTCCATGAATTTAGTGAATTCTGTGAATTCCTTGAATTTCTCCAATTCTCCGAATTCCGTGAATTCCTTGAAATCCGTGAATTCTCCGAATTCCGTTAATTCCTTGAATTCTCCGAATTCCGTGAATTCCGCGAATTCCATGATTTCCTTGTATTCCTCGAATTCCGTGAATTACTTAAATCCCTTGAATTTCGTGAATTCCTTGAATCCCGTGAATTCCTTGAATTCCATCAATTCCTTGAATTCCATCAATTCCTTGAATTCCTGGAATTCCTTGAATTCCACGAATTCCTTTAATTGCACGAATTCCTTTAATTTCACTAATTCCATGAATTCCGTGAATTCCTTGAATTTTGTGAATTCCTTGAATCCCGTGAATCCCCTGAATTCCTTGAATTCCGTGAATTTCACGAATTCCATGAATTCTTCGAATTTCTTAAATTCCGTGAATTCCTTGAATTCCTTGAATCCCTTGAATTCCATGAATTCCGTGAATTACTTCATTCCGTGAATTACTTCATTTCCTTGAATTCCGTAAATTCCTTGAATTCCGTGAATTCACAATATTTCAAAATAATATATACTTATTAAACCGGAGAGTAATAATTACTAAACCTATCTGCTGGTTGCCGTGTAAATATACGTACTAAAACGAGGGGCCAACTCGAAAAACAGAGTGGTTCTTTTAGGCGACCAACGCTAGAGTTGTCGTTTTTGATGATCACACCAAGAGAGGTTTTTGTAACATGCAAGTATCGATATGATCTTCTCATTTTTGAAAAAAAAATTCAATGATTGTGAATTTGTTTAAGAAAAATGCAGATCCTGCCAAAAATGTGTACCGCAATCACATAAAGAGGGCGGATCTGCAGATCCTGTTTTCTTGGTAACACTGGGCCTCGGGAAACAGCTTTGCTGTTTGTAAGAAAACAGGATCTGCAAAAAATTTTAAATAATTTTAAAAATGAAAATAGTTTTTAAAATTATAATAATTTTACTGTGAACTATTATTATATACAAGGACATACGTATAAAATAATTTTTTTTTGGTTATTCAATAAAATTATGTTTAGTTGGCTGGCTATAGTTGTATGTATATCATTAAGCTATCCCTTTCGGCGAGCCTCTAGGGGTAAGCGTGACTATACCCGATTCAGGTAGTGTTTTTTAGGTGGAATAGTTTCTTGTAGTAAATAACTACGAGTGTGGGCTCACCACACCCACGACCGCCAACAGCAACGCAGTAGTATCAGACGGTCACCCATCCAAGTACTAACCGCGCCCAACACTGCTTAACTTCAGTGATCTAACAGGAACTGGTGCTTCCAGCGTGGTATGGCCGTTTTATACATGTTTTAGTTGATTTGAAAAAAAGCTTCGACAAATACCTAAACATAATTTTTATTATCGAAATTCGTTTGCTCTGTTCAACTAAAGTTTATAGTTGGTTCGTTGCATTATTAACAAAAAATTCATTTATTTGAATAAAATATTTCTTCGTTTGAACTTAATGGTTTTTTCCAACTGTACAAAATTAGGTTTAATACTTCGTTGAATAAACCAAGCAAACTTTTGATAAAATTTTCCGAATTTCATTAAAGAAATTTTTTAGTTTGCTTAATCATAGTATATTTTATCACTCTCATTGGAAAGTCTTTGATTAGTTCAATACAAATATAATCGATTTAACGAAAAAAATGTTCCTACTTTTTGAATTAGTGGAGACCGGGGCGAGTTGAACCAGTACGTTTATCTTCTAAAGTATTCATCATGAGATGCCATAAAATTAACTCGAAGTGAAGTACTTGAAACTTAAATTCTCCCTTAAGTTATTTTGTTTACCTGTTGCATTGTCCAAAGTTATCATAAAAAACTTATTTTCGTGGCTCGTAAGTAAATTTTAACAAGTTTCATTTTTTCGATCCCAAGCTCTCTGTAAACAATATTGATCTTAAACAATCGACCTGCTAATTTATTATACCTTTAAGTATATCACCCTTCAAGGATTTGAGGTTTTGTTTTTAGCAACAACAAAATTCCATATTGTTTAATGTCAATCGCATGTCGGGGCGAGTTGTACCACTTGCATATGGGGCGAGTTGAACCACTAAAATTCGTGGTATTATTTGCATGTTGTAGTGATGCTCCTATCAGAGACGAGTTGATAGCCAAAAAAGAAATAAGAGAACGGAAGCTGAAAGAAAAAAATATTTTAAAGGACTTAGGAACTCAAAAATGGCGACAGAGAAAAAAGAAACGGTGAAGAGAGGAAGACCAAGAAATAAGTAAAAAACTAAAAGAGCAGACAAAAAAAATGAAAAAAAAGGTTCTGCTTCTCTAAAAAAGGTATGTATTGTGATGGATAATTGAGGATTTGAATCACGATTTCAAAATTATTGACTCCGCTAAAGTGGTACAAGTCGCCCCGGGCCCCTGGCGAGTTGAACCATTTTCCGCATCATATAATTTCGCTTTTAATGAACTCAGTTATCAAATGAAACTTTTGATACTTGTAGTTATATAAGCCTAAGGTGTACAAAACAAGGTAACAATAATATGTTTTGCAAAAGTTCGTCACAAAAACTATAAAAAATCGAACAATGAAAAGTAGTTCAACTCGCTCCGGTCTCCCCTATCTTATTCTATTGGTAACGAAGGATGAAGTTAATTTAAGACTTGTTTTTGAATGCTTATTGATTTTATTCTTCCTTCGTATTTTTTGTAAATAATTTTCAAATTATGGCAATAGATATCATAATATTCATGAGCATAACCACAATAACTTACTAAGCATAGATATATAATATATCGATGAATCGCATGATTAATCAATCGATACAAACAACACATGTTCATAATAATTTAAAAACTACATTTTAATAACACTAATTAAATAAAAAATTGTAAATATTGACCACTTTTGAAATGTAAACAAGTAAAGATTATTTACAAATTTTCTTTAACATCTTTGAAAATAATTTGTGTTCAGTTCGCAATTAATAATAATTTTATTGCTGTCTTTTCTGAGGTCCTATAACGTGAAGAAAGTACTGCTTTCTTACGTTACATCAGGGCCCCTGAGATCCGGTCGGTGTTAGCGAAAAAGGCAGGAACTGACAGAACCTGCTTTCTTACCTAACACGACTTGCCAGAATTGCGGAAAGATTTTTTTTACAATTATTAGTACACAATTGTCTTTAATTATATTAACAAATTTCAAAAACAATTTTCAAAAACAGTAGTGTAACAGCAGGGCTCCTGTGACACGGCTCTGTTCTCAGATAAATGTCGGTAAAACAGAAGCCGATTAGTTATCCACACTTGGCGAATGAGCTATCGATAAGGCAGGAAACTGACATGCGGTCTTCAATAGACAAACAAGGATAGTCCCTGCAATATTACCCGAGTAGAAACTTCCATAAATATATTTGGGATTTAATGTTTCCTACGTTGAAACTTCTAGTGTCGATTGATCCAGATGAGTCTTCCTACAAGAAAACCGTTAGGGCGACATCCCATGGCAGCGTAAATCTTGGCGCAAAACTTGAGATAGTAGTAGTATAATGATATTCTTTCTGTGGACACTCTGTGGAAAATATCATTGGCTGAAATGTCGAGTGACTTGACGTTTTGCGCCAAGATTGCAAGTTCCATGGGATGCTACCCTTAGAGGTTAAGTATATGAATTTCATTTCTAAAAGATTCATCGTTTGCGGGGTATTGTTTTCGAGCCTTGACGATAACTTCGAGACAATGAAAAATAATTAAGGAACAAATAAGCAAAAATAAAGTTATAGGTTTACACCTCTTTAGATTTATATACTTACTGCAGACGCAACTTCAGCACAGTCGCATTTCTGATACAGTGACACCCTTGTTAAAAGTTTGAAACTTATATTAAAACGACAATTACATACTATATTTGAAATAGCTACATCACACGTGATAACGGCATTAAGGACGCCGCGGAAAAACATTACGCGAGACGTGACTCAACTCGAAGCGCGCAGAGCATGGGAACTGCGCTCTTTTAAATTAAATCCTAATCATCATAATATATCATTTTCAAGATTACTTTTTAGAAATTTTTAATAATATTTTCTAAAAATAATAATTGTTATTTGTTATAGAATATGTTACTTATTTAAAAAAATTATTATTCTTATTTGTTGAGGATGTTATTATTTCCGACTAACCGATGTTTTATGGTAGGCACATAGTTCCTCAGCCGTGTTGCGGGTACCGGTCTTCAAGCACTTGCAAGCGTGATTGCAAAGGGCGACATATTGTGCCCGCACTTCAGTCTCCTTCTCATTCATGCTCCCCAAGCGATGCTTTATCGCAAGCATGCCGTCCGCCGTTCATCGGGCGGGTAATGTGCCAGGCACGTTTGTTAAACTTCTCAAAAAAGTTAGATATCTGGTATGATCGAAACCCATAGATTCTGAATTTCTAACTTTCTTAGAGGTAATTTGAAAATTTCACAAATTTTAATTTTAATTTTGCAATCCCTTCCAGTTGGTCTACCTGGTAGCCTAGTCGCAGGTATAAAAGGGAGTTCTGCAGGCATTTTAAACTGGAATCTGAGTAGCTTTAAACGAGCAGCACTGATACGACACTGGGCAGTGTCGTTTAAGCGTCGTTTCAGTGCCTTTTAATCGGCAGGGAGATTCCATTCTTCACACTTTCTAGAAATATGGATATTAAACTCTAAACATTTTTCTGGAAAGAATAATCTGGATCAATCGATGTGCAATGGTTGACATCAATAAATGAAAGAGTAAACCGCTTCTTAAAGTAAGTGTTATCTTTCGCGAGCGTGTGCATGATAAGATTTCAACATTATTATTATTTGAAAACGTTTTTATATATAGGGTGGTCAGTTGGCTGGCATGTCGACTAGCAAGTAGACTGAGAGGTTAGATGACAAGCATCCATGTGGATCTGCATCTCGCACTCATCACGTCACATGGATATGCCAATACCTCATTTCGAGCAGTTGTTTAAAATAACCCTGCTTTAAATACCGGTTAGAAAACATAAAAAATCGGATAGAAACCGGTTCGATACCAATTCGAGTTTTAACCGGTTCTGACCGATTTCTGTCCGGTCTGAATTAAAATTTCTGAAACGTACCCGGATCCTCACCGGTTCTTATCTGTGAAATCACAACAGAAAATGTAGTTAAAATATTCTAACCAGTTCTAACCGGTTATTATCCGACAAATGGAACCAGAAATTGAATATTGGCAGACCAAAGTTTTTTTCTAACTGGTTCCTAACCGATTTCTAAACGGCACTCGACACGAGAAACATTTTAACCGGTCCTAACAGGTTTTTGTCCGACCAGTTGGAACCTGAAATTAAATATTGGCAGACCGAAATTATTTTTTAACCGGTTCCCACCCGATTCCTACACGGTGCTCCACACAGGAAACATTCTAACCGGTTCTAACGGGTTTCTATTCGAAAAATTGAAGCCAGCAATTAAATATTGGCAGACTGAATTTCGGATAGGAATCGGATGAGAACCGGGTACAATTTCTTTTAGAACCAGTTACAAACCATGTAGAAATCGGGTACAACTATTACATGTTCTCGGATTGATCCCGGTAAGGTGTCGGACATAAACCACGGGTATAAAGCATGTACAGGCCAGTTAGGACCGGATAATAACCCGATAGAAGTATTTTGTGTATCCAGCTACAACCTGAGTAGAAACCGGATACGAATATTACATGATGAGATAGAGCCTGATTAGGTGTAGGTTATAACCCGTAGACAAAAACCGGTTACGGCATGGTTTGCGCGGGATAACAACCGGGTAGAAGTATTTTGAGGATATGAACCGAAGGCAAAAATCAGGTAAGTGCCTGTTAGGACCGGATAAGAACTGGGTAAACGTAAATAAAGATGGATTTTAGCCAGTTAAAATCGACGCATTCTAAATGGCTCATGCGTTGATTCAAAAGGAAAGCTACACTAAATTTATATAAAAAAAAAATAAATATATATATATATATA
>CAKNWT010321962.1:8718-21937 GCA_932066315.1 Andricus coriarius
ATCCATTCATTGGAAAAGTGATATCTGACTTTGGAAACAACCCTATTGTGAATCGGAGGGCCAAATCTCAAATGTGTAGACAACATTTATATAGAGTTCCCGTTTTGAGAGTAAAGTATTATTTAAGAATCAAGAAGAGTTAAAAAATGTTCATTATAGGATGCTTGGAATTTATCGAATTTTTAAGTCTAATTGGTCAATATAGTCAAAATATTTCATTTATACTTATTTTATTTGGTAATTGGCACATCTTATGGCATATTATTCTGGAGAAATTTTAAACAAGTAGATAAAACTACACTAGTCTACAAATTAAATTTTTTTGTACATTTAGTGACGCTATATTTTTTCAAAACATTTTGGCCCGCTAAACTTGAAAATTACATTGAAAACATTTTTTATGGATTGGTTTTGGAAATTTCGTATGTTTGATTTCGTCTAAAACAATGACTTTTTAAAATGTTTCAGTTCATTGTACCTCAACTACCAAATTGATCAGGGAAAATGGCTAGTAACAAAAAAAAGTTTTGTAAATAAAATAAGCATGTAAATCAATGCTTATTAACATTTTATAGAACTTTGTTTTTGATATGTGTACAGGTGGCAACTTTTTAGAGGCGGAAAAATTTCGAACGTTGATTCCAGATGATTCATAATCATAATAATCATAATTTGCTATCAATAATATTATTTGATAACAAAGAAACGGCATATTAATCCTATCCTCTTGTAAATATTGTCCGCTTCTGATGAACACCTATTTAATCATTCGAAAAAAGTATGGAGGGATGAGGAGGCGGCGATTTCGCAACTATCTAGATTCTAGGGCGGCAAATTGTCTTAATCCGCCACTGAATATATGTACTTTTTATGTGCGCGATATTAAAACACGTCAGACAATTGTCATCAATACGAAGTATACCCATTGAACCATTTCATAGTCTATGTTTAAGTCACACAATCGGTGCGATCGACTAAATATATATATTTTTTCGAAGGAAATGAAATGAAATATACTTCCCTAGTTTGACCAAAAAAATTTGTTGTCGAAGTTATAAGTCTTTTAACTTTAAAAACTAATGATTAAGATGAATGTAAACAAATTGTTTAAAGTTTTCATCTAAAGTGTGTTATTATTTAAACTAAGAGGGGAATTCTACTTCATATAAGATATAAGCGAACATCCGAATCCAAAAACACATTTGTTTATTAAATATCCTATTATAGATGCCAAACCACCAAATTGCATGGTTACCGAGAAATACGGGGGATTTGGTATAGACGATTTTTAAATTGAATGTTATTGCGTTAAAACCAAAGCAAATACAATTTGTAACTAATAGCTTTGAAAGTATAAATTTGTCAAGCTTTACGATTTTTATAATCCATTTCTCAAAAGTGACGCCCGTCTTATAGTTTTTTGAGATTAAAAATTAAAAGTCAGAATATATTAAAACATGTATCCTCAGATTTTTATGAAATGCATATCAAAAGAGATAAGAGTTTCTAGTGTTTGTAAACTTGAAAGGACATATTGGGATTAGGTTTAGGGAATTCTGAGATATTAATTAAAATAAATACTTATAATTGCAAAACTCGAGGAATCTGATTTCAGAACCTAACCCGCTTGGACCAGCTTTAAAGATTCTAATTTGTTCATTTCATTTCTGAGTTTATATTCCTAAATTTTTTCAATTAAACACTTATTTGATTCAATGGCTCTAAATTTCTTACACCTCCCAAAATATTGTTTAAGGGTTAGAAACTAAAAAAACTAAGCTTTCTCACTGCTTTGTTTTATTATGCAGTTCAAATTCTCGAAAGAACTAAAATCCACGTTTTTTTTAAACGACACAAGATACGACAAAAGTAATAACAGCCAAAATTATTTCCCTCAAAAGTTCCTAAAACGAATCAAAAACGACAAAGTTGTATTTAAAAATATATATTTTACGATACACATCTATGGCCTATTAGATATTTTTGTGAAAGTTTAATGACAAATAATCAATTTCAGACAAATAAGTATAAATTAAAAATCTGTGTTTTTGATTACAGTAGAAGTCCGATAAGTTTCTCATTTCAGGGCTGTAGGGGCGGGAAATTCCAGGAATTGCGGTCTTATCGGATGCCCTCTCTAGTAGCACGATATTAGGTGCGCGCATGCGTAAGAATGATGCGCAAATCATAAGCAAAATAGCAGGCGTAGTGGGAGAACCCCAATTAGTGTGCGTACCGTGCGTGTGATGACGTTTCAAGGGGAGTGTACACTTATCGGACGGCAAATTATTGGAATTGTACTGTATCTTCGAAAAATAATACGTTAGAAAAAATGTCGAGAGACTTTGAACTTTTTAAGAGAAATAATGTTATTCTTTAGGCTTTTGTCATAACTTGTGTCGTTTTTTTAAATGTCAATTTTCGTTTTTCAGAAAACGAAATCTCCCCCTCCTTGAATATTCTAGCACATGATACATGAAAAAATCAGATGAAATAATATTTATCATAATATTAAAAATTTAAAATAAATTATGGCTCAAGATTTTTAGAAAAACCACCATCATTTAGTTAATTGGAAAGGTTTTTCAGAATATACCTTAGAAAAAGTACTAACAGCGCCATCGCAGATTCATGACGAAAAAAATCATGATCTGTATTAGTTTAAATTTATGCACCCTTTAAAGATCGAAAATTATTTTTGATAATCTGCGTAATCAGTTTCAAAAAATTTAAATATTCATGACTTTGTCGAAAAAAGGTTGTATCAAATGGATAAAATTCGTGTCCTCTTTTCTTTGACAAATAAAAATATTTTTTAGGCGATCAATTCAGTAACATTAGCATGCGAACAGCGACACGGGCTGAATTTAAAATGGATTCAGATTCACAAAGTTTTTAAAATTAAAATTGCAAATGAAATTTTACTATTTACAATTGGGAAAAAGGTTTATAAGGAGATAAATTTAGAAATAGATAAAAAAAGGTGAACAGGAGATAAACTGTGCACAAAAAGTGAAATATTGTGCGAAGGGTGAAACATTGCGCTATATAGTGGATTGCATAATAAAAAAATTCATAGATTCTAAAAATAAGAGGACCATTATATGTATAAGTTATACCATTATATATATAAGTTCAAAAAAATTTAATTTATACAAATTTGAATTGTATACAAAAGCATGTGAAAAATTATAGGATAAATAATGCTCTAGCTCTCATAAATTTCGAGATCCAGTATTTCAAGAAACTCCTTTTTTAGTTGAGATGGAAAAATCGATAATAATGAAATTTTCGCATTTGGTCGAATTAAATATAATAATGATATCAATAATGCAGAATAGTTTCTTATATTTGTTTCTATATTTATCTTAAGAAATATTTTATGCACAAGAAGCAGTCACTGATTTAAGCAGCGTTATTTATTATTTATTAATTCACGATTCAGTATATAAAGATAAAAGAACCATTTGGAGTCGCATATACCACTCCCATATCCCAAAAACAATTCCCTTCTCGCTGAAACTAAAACACCCATAATGCTCATGAATACGAAAGGAGGAGCATGTTTACCTAAAAATCCAAACCCTGGTCATTGCCAATAACTGCTGAATTTGTCGGCAATCTCAAGAGGCGAAACGCCATTGCGCATAAAAGTAGAGCGTGGAGAACGATATCCAGGATAAAACTGAGGGTGGAAGCTGGTCGAGATAGAGGGGGAGAAATTGTGTTCGCGGTGAGGATGAGGGTGGCAGAGGGTTGGAAGAGAGGTGAAGTGCGGATAAACGACATTTTATCTCGCGGAATAGCGTCCCAGAGTGGGAGAAGCTTTTTTTCACGCGCGTGCGCGCGCTCGGATGCTATCCACATCGAATCTTTCAATAAAAAATTTTGTAGCCCCGCAGAGTCAGCGCCATTTTGTGAGTTTAAATGGAAATCCGCCCGCGGGGGCGGGGAACCGTTGGGGGTTGGGAGGCGGCAGCAGATCGGGGACGGCTGGCGAGAGGGACTCTTAGCATGCAAATTAAAGTGCTGCCATTTGAATGCGAATAAAACGCCGGAGTCAAGCTCAGCAAGGACGTCGGGGGCGGTGGTTGACAGATCGCACACCAGAGGTGCTTACGTGGCCCACGAGAACTTTTTCAAAATTCCAACCAGCGGAAACGAACGCCCTTTGAATCCGGAAATTCCATCTACTTTTTACGACCTGCCAGAAAATAAAATATTTCAACAGGATTTCAATCGTACCAAAATTTATTATATCCAATGTTTTAATCAATTGTATGATAAAAGTTACCTTTATTTAATGAACAGGCTTAAATGTGCAGCAGTGATACAAACTGTAACTCGGGAGTTATCACGTCTACTCACGAATTAATATCGACTTTATGTTGCTGATGCTTCCACAACTTAGCAGTTTCTGCTACCGTATATAGCAAAACATACAGCAGCGATGTATTTAATATAATCCGAGAGTGAATGAAATATATTTATCATTTTGAAATCACTTACTCGAGGGATGAATTTTTTTGCTGGATACGAAATGAGAACCCTTTGCCAGGCGTTGGTTATTACTTGAAGCATTTCTTGAAGCGGGAAGATCTCAGCGGACAGTTATGAAATTTCTTTAGAATTATTTCGCTCGTCTAATGCCACGTAGAAGTTTGCAACTCGCGGGAATAAGAAATAATATCTCTCTTTCCACCCTGAATCCTCACCCTCTCTTACAGAAGAATGAGAGTAGCCAAGACTCGTGGGGATTTAATACGGTTTTATGAAAACCGCAGAGAAAACTCTTTAATTGCCGGCGGAACTCAGAAATTATCCCGAACAACGTGAGCATCTTCCCTTTTATTACATTTCCAGCTTTTTCAGTAATACGTTTAAATACTCAAGTGAAAATCTGCATTCTTAAATATTTTATTTTTGATTTTAATCTACAGACTACAGAATATCTTATCAAAGTTCCTTCATGAAGGGATGTTCTTATCGGAAAGGAAACACTATGTTTTCTAAAATCCCATTTCGATTAGAACTGAAGGCGATACATTTGCTTCGTCCCAGGAGGATGTTTCTTGAATCGAAATACAGACACCGGAAAAGAGATCGTTTTATAAAATCTATTCTACTTCTTTGCATTTTTCCTTTGTCCTTGGAATTTCTCTCCCTTTCTGGACTTTTTTCACTCCTCCCGCAGTTTAGCTCCATCTCATCCCGGTGCGTCACGTCGGATACGGGAGGAAGGAACGGGTCCTTTTCCTTCCACCATTTACCTGGCCTATTCGCTAGCTCGATTCACGATTCCCTTTCGTTATCGCGTCCAATTTCGCGACGAAGATATCCACCCGTCGATAAGGAAGAATTTAAATAAGGCGAATCAATATTCGAATCTGATTCCTTCTCAGCTTGGCTTTCGCTTTACGGCCTCATTTATTCGGCTCGCTTTGTCGAACGACCCGATCGCGCTCGAATCTTTTTCTACTGTGCATTTCCGGCAGTTCATTCGATATCCGATTGAATTTGAACACAAGCGTCAGTCTCGATGAACCTACAGTTGGACACCCTCTTCGTCGAGTGTCTATCACGATTCTTTCCCTTGACTAATAAATTTTGGTATCAGCTGTACATCCATGGGACATTAATCGAGGGTGCTACTCTATCTTCGCGAAATGTTTGCATCACGACTATCGTGAATCGAATCGGGAATTTAAAAGATGTAAATCGATATTGCAATGGGATAGACGTGAAATTGATTCCATTGTCTGCGAATCTAGCGAGTCTTCTAAACAACTAGCTGTTTTGGCATTTCAGGCTACGTACTGCTCTGCAGTGATACCATAAAAAAATATGACAAGTAGTCGTTTGTTAATAAATTCGAAAAAGTAGGTCAAATTAAAAAAATGTAGCAGAAAAGTAATATTACTTTTTATAGAGTTTATAGTGGTAAACTGAAATTATTTAAGCCATAAATATGTATATTGTATACGGGTGTAAATCAAAAAGTTGCGATTGTTCAATTTTAAATTTATTTTTAAAAAGTGATTCAAAACAAAATCCTTTTTACAACTAACTTCTCTTGATGAAAATAAATGTTGTGTTACCGGATGATAAGGTTATCCAACAAAATGTTATTATTATAATGTATATTTTCACATATCAGAAATACATGTTTTTATTCATATTTTCTTCATAAACTCAACCCTAAAACATGCTTTTTCTAATAATGAACCCATGTTACCGGATGGTACTTTCCGTATAATTAACTTTTCACATCTTGAAGTATATTCAATAATCTTCGATTATTAAACAATTTAGGGGGGAAAATTAAACTCTTATATCATACAATTAATGGAATCCTGTTGTGTTTTCGGATGACATAAAAACTGGAGGACATTTCGACTGTCCCGAAGAATAAGTCACTAACAAAGTTTCGCGTTTACAGAGTGTATCAACTATATTT
Organism: Andricus coriarius; assembly: GCA_932066315.1. Taxonomy (NCBI): domain Eukaryota; kingdom Metazoa; phylum Arthropoda; class Insecta; order Hymenoptera; family Cynipidae; genus Andricus; species Andricus coriarius. The sequence goes on from CAKNWT010321962.1 coordinate 15,176, forward strand.
TACTTCGCTACAGCGTCGTATCTCTATGTATTTTAAATGGAGATACGACACTCTAGCGAAGCATAATACAGTTGATACGCTCTGTTTTCGGAAAAATTGGTTAGTGACTTTTTCTTTGGGACAGTCGATTTAAAAAGTATATACGGAGTGGCCGCAATACTTCATTTTCAATATGCCCTGACTTTTCCCTAACTAATTTTTCATTTTCCTTGACCATCAATATTATATGCGTGCATTTTGACTTTATTTGAAATTCATAAATATTGTAAACTAAATAAAAAACTGCGATTCAAGCCCCTGATGCAATATAATCAATCATTAGAACTGAAATTGTTTTTCAATTTGACTTTGAAGACGATTCTCAAAGCACCTGCGGCTTTGACGATTACATTCTCATTGCGACATTCGCTTGCATCTACTAAAAATCATAATTACCTATAACGGATCGTTGATATATTACGTAACGCGTTTCTCTTTTGTTTAAATAAAGGAAAGAATGATATGAACAAAAGAAAAACGCGCTACTTAATATATGAACCATCCCTAACTTATACCTCTCTTTAAAAAAAAATTCATAATCTTGAAATTCATCTAACTTTTCTGCATTTTAGTTGAATCAAACATTTTCATAAATTTATTTTATATCGACTAAAAATTTCCTAATCTGTTAGAGAACCCCCCATAAATATGAAATCGTGAAATATCACTAATATGATTAGCGAGAAGTGGGTCACTGCGAATTAGTGAAAAACCACTAATTCAATTAGTGAAAATATTTCACTAAATAAATTAGGGAAATTTCACTGAGAAAATAGTGATTTCTGAGGTAAAATATCCACTATTCAATAGCGAGAAATCACTATTTAAATAGTGAAAAGTTACTAATTATGCAGTGAAAAAAAGTTATTTTTAAAAATTAAATAAAAATAAATTGATCAATCACAAATAAATTCACGCATTTATAAGCCCATTTCTGTATTAAATTGAATAAGTATATATTACAAAAGACTTTCTTTCGAACTTTTCTTTAAAATCTAAAATTATAAAAATAGCGCAAAGAATTCCCGTACGAACGAATGCATTGTGTTCTTGGTAAGCAAACACCACCCTTAAATTTACAATAAAAAATTAGGGTAATATTGTCCTAAAAATTTTTGTCGTCAGCACGAAAACACCGAAGATATTTGGAGTTTAATCTTTGATCTCGATGCAGGAGTTTACGATTTAATCTGACTGATTAGTCATTGGATTAATCGATCTCATCTAATTCTTCGTCAGGTTCGCTGATAGCATCAGCTAAAATAGTGTTTTTTACCTTTTTGAGCGAGGTCTAGAAAGATTTAATAGAGCTGAGTGCAGATTTGCTCGTTTTGTAGAGATAGTACTCCGTGAAATTGTAAAAATAGCGCAAAAAGTTTGTAAACTCAACATCGAAGACAAAATGAAACTTAAATAAAAGGTCAAAGGCAATGATTGGACTCGCATCCTTGTTTACTTGCACGATGTTCCCGTCTCTTTGGATAAAGAACGAGCTTTTCGCCTGACCTTTGACGCAAACAATATAAGGTTGTACAGCTTGATTTTTCTGTTTTCGCAGTTCTTGGATATAATTTTGAACGTTAGATCCCTCTTGAAACAGAAATTCATTTATTTTTAGCGAATTTAAAAATGTCGAAAAGATAATTTTGAAGCATTTTTATCATCTACCAGAATCATTGATAACTATTCCTAAAAAACGTTTAACCCTTGTGTTTCCACCCAAAAAAACTCACAGCATCTGCCACCCGGGTACCCGGGTACCCCGCCCACGAAATTGTTGTTAAAAGTCAATTGTAACTTGAAAGAAGTATGTGTATTCAATCAATATTTAATTCATCATATTCTAGGAAGGTATTCCTACCTGCATATCACAATTTAATTATTCATTAATTATTCGAAAGCAACGAAAAACCAGGAAGTCATGCGTCGACTGCAATAAGCCCGTTGGTGCAATTGCAGAATAGGGGCGTCACCTCTGTTTTGGCAGGAAAAATTTTTTTTTCGGCAAACAGACTTTTAGAATCTTTAATTGAAGGATAAATCAAACGATTTGACAAGGCAAAAGTTAAAAATTAGTGTTACTTTTGTTATTACGATGTATCAAATATGGGTCCGTCATGATATCGGAATGATCATATTTAAGTCACTTGCTTATAGGTACTTTTAAACATCCGTACGGTCACAAATACTGTAAATAATTAATTTGAACCCCTTTGACTAGTTACGAAAATAATGTTGGTAAAATCCTTACCCCTTTGCAATGTCTCGTGGGGTGAATTCATATTTTGTCAATATAGAAGTCGCATGGACCCTCTTCGGTAAGGTCACATTTTTCTCGCAAGCGCTATTATATTTTTTATTTAGTATATAAGCGATTTCCAGATATACTCAGCTATGTATTTCTGCTAAAATAGGCGTCAGGTTTAAGCTAAGAATGTATTGTGTAGTATGACTGTGTTGCATATATGTGCATGTCAGGATTGGTCCTAATGTCCACACTTAAATGCATTAGTAGTATTTGCCTCTCTCACTGTGGTATACTTCTTTCCCCCACTCGACTCTTTCTAATGATGAGTCATAATTTTTCGTATAGTGGATTTCAGAATCTTATATTGTTCCTAAGAAAGTTTGAAAAGATTGTTTTAGTCTTTCGAATTCATTACGCTCATGTCATCTTGAAACTGCTCGTTTACTTTGATATACTGAATATTAAATATTCACACTTTTTATGCTAAATACTGCAACACTTCTTTCACTTATTGTAACAAAAATATGAAATTCGCCAGTTGAAAACTACTATATCAATTTTTGAAACGCATCACTTTTTTCCGTGCTTTGATATTGTATAGGACTAAAGTTTCAAACGTTTCTATCATTTATTCAAATGGAAAGCTTCTCAATGTAGATTCTGGTTAAAACCCCCTTAAGTAATTTTACCCTTTAAGACCCGAGTTTTTTTGAACATGCACACACAGTGATCTATGGCGCCATAGTCAGTAAATGCAACAATATTTATAGTGTTTCAAATTTTTTACAACATAAAGGAAACAATTCTCTTGCCTATGTTTTAAAGAAATCGAAAATATATTAATTGTTTGCAAAGTTATGGATTTTTGAACGCGTTTTTGGGAACTAGAATTCCCAGTGGGTTCTTAAGGGTTAAACTATCAATTTAGGAATGTCCAAATTTACCCCACATGTCCAAAATTACCCCGTTTGACGGTATATCCAAAGCTGATTCAATTTATAAAATTATTCCATAGTTTAGTATCTACAAAATTCAGGTAACGAAACAGCCATACACACACACACATCCAAACAGACCGATAAAATTGGATGATTTTTTAAATCTGCGAGTGCCGAAACGTAAAGATCCGTTAAAAACTAGAAATCGAAAATTTGGACGATTACACTCTCATGAATGAGAATGTAAAAAGTGACTATTGTTTATTAATAACGTGACTAATATCCTTTTGAATTTAAAAGAATTCAAAATAATTCGATAACATTTAGAAGAATCTGAAAAATTCTACGAAACTTAAAAGGAGTTGAAATCCATTATTGTAGCGAATTCAGGGTAAATTCATAAGACGTCAAAACCATTCAAGTTAAATTAAAAAAATTCAAATTAATTGGAATTTTTTGTTTTAATCCATTAATTTCAGTGAAATTGGAGTGAATTTAAATAAAGAATTTAAGAGAATGAAGAAGAATTCGCTGAAATTCATAAAAATACATGGTAAATTAAAAAAAAATCAAGTTTAAAGACTTCAGGACAAACTAAACAAAAACTAAAAAACTCAACAAAACCTATTGAATTGAGGAGAATTTAGAAGAATTCAAGTGAGTTAAAAAGATTCAAAATAATTCAACATGATTCTATAGAATTTAAAAGAATTCAGGATAAATCAATAAGACGTCAGGGTGGATTCCAAATGAATTGCACAAAAATATCTCTTCAAATCTTTGAAAACCTATACGTAATCCCTCCTGTCTTGCGAATACATTATTTGAAATACTGATGATATTTTCTGAAATCCTGGAAAATTTATTAAAATATCTTGAGAGCTTTTAAAATCCATACAAATCATTAAAATCTTCAGAAAACTTATAAAATTGCTTGGAATCTTTTAAAATATTTTAAAGCTTTATAGGTCCAGTAAAATCTGTTGATATCTTTCAAAATTCTTGGAAATTCTTCACAACTGAATGACATTTTTGTAATCCCTTAAAATCAATCAAATCTTTGGAAATCCCTTACAATTTTTTAATATTCTTGAAAATGACATTGAATTTTTTTAATATCCTAAAATCTTTCAAAAACGTTGGAATCATTTTTCAAATTATTGTAATCTATTAAAAATACCCTAAGATATTTCAAATTCTGTCAAATCTTTTTGAATTGCCGTAACATTTTTCAAAGCTCTTGATCATTCCTTTAAAATTCTTTGGAATCATTCAAAATATCCTAAAATGTTTAAAATTCCTAAAAATTTTTGCTGAAAATACCTTGAAAAATTCGAAAATCTTTGAAATCCTACGAAGTCCCTCAGTTCTTGTGGATAAATGTTTTGAAATCCATTAAAATATTATAATATCCCGAGAAATTGCATAGAATCTGATGGTATTTTCTGAAACTGGAACATTTATTAAAATATCCTAAGAGCTTTTAAACTTCCTTAAAATCATTGAAATCATCAAAAATCTTGTGAAATATCTTGTAATCTTTTAAAATATCCTAAAATATTTCCTAAAATCCGTTGAAATTTTTGAAATTAATTAAAGATTCCTGAGAATATTTTCATTTTATAAACTGAGTAAAAGTGACAGTATTACTTAAAGTGCTTGTTACAGAAATTCCCGGACTTTTCCCATTTTTTTATTAAAAATCCCTGACTTTCCCCTGACCAACAAAATTCCCTGACTTTTCCCTGATTACCAGGTTTTCCCTGACTGGCGGGTACCCTGCATATAATACTCTGTAATTAGAATTAGAGAAAAAAAAACTTCATCCTCGAATTTCACCGTTTTTTTTTATTCATACGTGTATTGATAATATTATCTTGAGCTTTCCTTCAAAAGATATATCGTCACAAATGTGATAAAACATAGTACGGGACACGTTACCGGTTGACATTTTCTCATATTTAGTCGAATTCATTTTGATACCAAGTACAGTAAAAATAATTGGGACATAGGGTATTCTGGGAAAAATAGGCTAAATAAAACCGTGTTATTTATCGGAAAGTCGTTTTTCCAAACGCAAGCGTATAATATTCCAGGACACGATATTTTCTCAACTTTTTTCTGTTCAACCATATGCAAGTTGTCTTTGAGAATGTTGATGTAACTTTTTGACTTTAGGATTTAATCTGACTGATTAATCATTGGATTAATCCATCTCATCTAATTCTTCGTCAGGGACGCTGATGACATCAGCTGAAATAGTGTTTTTTACCGTTTTGAGCGAGGTCTACTAAGATCTTACTGAGCTCAGTGCAGATTTGCTCGTTTTGTAGAGATAGTACTCCGTTTAATTAAAATTAAATTTTAATTCAAGCCCAATGACACTTGGTTTGAAAAAATAAAAAAAAGGAAAAATATTTGATTGAACGATTTCAAGAATTATGCTTAAAATCAAATTGAACATTTCGGCACACGATGGTGGCACTCTTCAGAGGTTTATTATTTCTGTAAAATTACAAATGGAAATATATGTAAATTTAACGTGCATAGGTTTAGTATACAAATTCTTATAAACTATTTTATTAGCGATTTGTAGCTTAATTTAATTATCCAGCGTTATTATAAATAATTTTTATAAAGAATAATTACTTTGAAATTGTGTGGATTTTCATTAACGAAATTATAATTGAAACATTGAAAAAAATTATATAGATTAATATGCTATGTAAAAATAAATACGATTACAATTATTAAAAATTTGTTCAACTGTTCATAATTTTTATAATTGATGAACATTTTCTTATTATAATTGTAATTTTTTTTGGTACTAGAGCTCAATAAAAAATTAATGAGAAATAACACGAAAATTCTAGATCAATCTAAAAAAAAAGATAATAAAAAATCTATACCTCCTTCCCAACACTACTGACTTTCCAACCGAGCGAGTCACGCCTATCCCGAAAGGGAAATGGCTTAATGGTATAATAATAATAATAATAATAATTGCGCAGTTGGTTAGACGCTCGGACTTCGCCTTAGAGGTCCGGGGTTCGATCCCTGAGCCGGTACCTCTTGAAATTTTTCAATGTACCTTTACCGAGGTTCTGGTGGTTCGGATCCCACCTTAAGCTGTAGGTCCCCCCATCATGCACTTGACTGCAACCCAGCCCGTGAATGATGGGGTAAAAACCAGGCTTTGCCCAATGTGTTAAGGCACACGTTCTTATCAGATCACTTGATTGCATTACAATAATGCGTCCGTGACTGATAATATATACCGGGAGAGCCCCGTGCATACTATTCAAAAATAAAAAATAAATCCAACTACACAATAATGCCTTCGACACATTGGGCTGTAACCATCTTAAGCTTGAGACAATAATTTTTAATAATAATAATAACGTACTTTGTGTTGAAAACATAGCGTAGGATAATGACGATTGAATTATTTAATTTCTGATTAATTCGATATTGAAAGAGAAATGTGGTTACATTGTTTTAAATTGTATTCAATTTGATTGTATACCAAAAAGTGAA
>CAKNWT010321963.1:0-12012 GCA_932066315.1 Andricus coriarius
TTTCAACTAAAAAAGATCAATTTTCAACAAAAAATGGAAAAGTTACATTTTTAGTTAAAAAAATTAATTTTTAATAAAACAAAAACGAATTTTCAACAAAATAGTTAAATTTTTAACCAAAACATATTTTTATTTTAAATAATAAGGAGTTGAATTCAACCAAAAAAATACGAATTTTTCAAACAAAATAGTTCAAGCCTCAGTCAAAGAAGATTAATTTTCAACCAAATAGTTGTATTTTTATCAAAAACAGATGAATTTTTAAACCAAAAAGAAGAATTTTCCAAAAATAACGAAACTTTAATCCAAGAAAGATCTCAGTTGAATTTCTAACAGCAAAATATACATTTTAGACAAAATATGAATTATCAACTAAAAAAGATGAATTTTCAACTAAAAAAGATCAATTTTCAACAAAACAGTTGAATTTTAAACCAAAAAGTATGACTTTTTAACAAAATTGTTGAATTTTCAACCAAATAATAAAATTTTTAACTAAAATATAAACATCAGAAGAAAGCAGCTGCAAAAAAAATACAATGCAGTTTCCCTGATCAATTTTTCATTTTGCCTGACCATTTATATATTCAAAGGCCATAATCTTAATCTCATTAATATTTTTAACATAGGATTTTTTATAATCGGAATAAAATAATTAAAATTTCAAATTTATTATCCTTGACAATTATTTAAAGTGCCTCTTGCAGAACTTTTCTGACCATTGCAAAATTTTTTCAAAATCCCTGATTATTCTCTTAATTTCCCTGACATCAGTCAGGGAAAAATTTAAAAATGTTAAAAATTCGTCTTCTTTAGTAGAAAGGTTAATCTTCTTGGTAGAAAATCCAACTATTTGGTTGAAAATATATGTAATTTGTTAAAAATTCGTCTTCTTTGGTAGAAAAATTAATCTTCTTAGTAGAAAATCCAACTGCTTGGTTAAAAATACATGTATTTTGTTGAAAATTTGTCTTTTCGGGTATAAAATTAATCTTCTTGGATGAAAATTTAACTTTTTGGTGGAAAATTTAAATATTTGGTTGAAAGTTCAACTGTTTTGTTGAACGCTGATCTATTTGGCTTAAAAATTCAACATTTTTGTTGAAGGTTTTTTTTCTTTAATCACTGAAAAATCTTTTTTGATTGAAAATTCGTCCTTTTCGAAAAAATTTAACTATTTTTGATTAAAAATAAAAAATTTGTCTTTGGTTAAAAAATAACAACCTTTACACTTTTCGTTGAAAATTCATCTTTTTATGTTGAAAATTCAACTCCTTGGTTGAAAGTTGAAATACTTTCTTAAAAGTTCATTTTTTTGCTTGAATATTCACAATTTTAGTTGAAAATTTAACTATTTTGTTGAAAATTCAACTGATTGGTTGTAACTAAACTTTATTGTTGTTAATTCATATTCTCGAGTTGAAAATTCAACTGTTCTATAGAAAATTTGTCTTTTTGGCTTGAAAACTCAACATTTTTGTATAATATTTAACTATCTGGTACAAATTAAAACTATTTTGTAGAAAATTCGTTTTGTAAATTGTAAATTAAGTCTCCTCAATAGAAATTTATTTTTGGTTAAATATTCAATTGTTTAGTTAAAAAATGTTAGAAACGAAAAAAATATAAACTAAAAATAATCAGATCAAATTTGAGCTAACATCGCAATTTATTGTTGAATCTATTTAGTTGAAAATTATATTTTTTTGTTTAAAGGTAATTTTTTAACTGAAAATCCAACTATTATGTTGAAAATTCAACTGATTGGTTGTAAACAAACCTCATTGTTTTTAATTTATATTCAACATTTGGTCATTTAATTTTCATTGGTAATTCAAAATTCCACTATTTGGTACAAAGTTAAACTGTTTTGTAGAAAATTCTTTTTTTTAATTGTAAATCATTTCTTAACAGAAATTTATTTTTGTTTAAAAAATGATCTACTTTGGTTAAAAATTTAATTATTTAGTTAAAAAATGTTAAAAATGAATAAAAATATAAATTAAAAATAATCAAATCAAATTTGGACTAACATCGCATTCATTGTTGAAACTATTTACTTGAAAATTTATGTAATTTGTTAAAAATTCGTCTTCTTTGGTAGAAAAATTAATCTTCTTGGGAGAAAATCCAACTATTTGGTTAAAAATATATGTATTTTGTTAAAAATTCGTCTTGTTGAAAGCTCATCTCTTTGGATTAAAAATTCAACATTTTTGTTGAAGGTTTTTTTTTCTTTATTCACGGAAAAATCTTTCTTGGTTGAAAATTCGTCTGTTCTGGTACAATTGAACTGTTTTTGATTAAAAACGAAAAAAATTCAAGGTTAAAAAAACAATTATTACATTTTTTGATGAGAATACATCTTTTTGGTTTAAAATTCAACTATTTAATTGAAAGTTGTACTAATTTGTCAATTTGTTAAAAGAAATAGTGGTTCGAAATTTCAGGGAAAAAAACTATACGGAACATATACATGGCCCATAATCAGCCACTAAGACAATTTTCCGGTATGGTGTAATTAGTTGAGATCGCAGACATATTATTTCAGCCAAATTAGAGGAAAATTGTGAAAAATAGTGTCTTTAGTGTAGTTTTTTTCGAAAAAGTAGCAAAATAGTGTCATCGCTCAAAAAAATGGTCAAATAGTGTAAATAGTGTCGTGATTCCGAGGTTTGAAACTAGCAGTATGAACATAGATTCCAGTGAGTTAAAATTTCTGTAAATACAACGCTCTTTGAGCCGATGCTTCCGCTGACATTAAATAATTTAATTACTTATTCGATATGAAAATAGTTTACCTCTTCATTCAAAAGTATTAATCCTAAAAGAGGCCTTGACATACTCCACTGGTTTCTACAGTCTTCGAACATTATCACATTGAGAACAGTACTCAGTATCTGCTGAAGAATTTCAGGATGTTGCTTCAGTACTTGTAAAAATAGTTCTCCGCTCCCTTGAGATGAAGAATTTTTCTTGCCAGGATAAACTCCAGCTGTAAATTCCAATTTTATCCAGCGAAAAGTAAAAAATCAATTTGTTAACATTGTATTATCGTTGGTAAGAAAATACAAAAAAAAAGTCATCTTTTGCATACCTTTCTGGTAAAGCTGTTTGAACAAGTACGTCACTATGTGATCTAATGTGGAGCAACAACCAGTACAAACCATAGTATCTGAAACATAAGTAATGACTCATATATCAGAAACACCCAGAATTAAACAAATAAAACCTGAAGAGAATCTTCAAACAATTAAAGGGTTCGGACTAACTTCAGAGATAAAAAATAGTGTCAATAGTGACAAAAAAAGGTAGCTAAATAGTGGTACGTATTTTATTAAATTATAAACTCATATGCAGACCTCGGATCGACTAAAATGGTTTTAAAAAATCGCATGTAATTTCGAAAGTTTTATTTCTTTAGAAATATAGAGTAAAAGTCATACGTATCAAAAATACATAAAATGATAAACAATGCGTAGAAACTTAAATTTTCCTCTTTCTAGCATAACACGTTAGGGATTGGCAAATTATATTTGCATTTTGCACAAATGAAAAAAAAACCGGTATTGCAAAGAAATTCCATAAAATTATATTAATAGTTTTGCATTCTATGGAAGTATTGTGAATTTCTAAAAGATCTATTTTTATATTTTGTTATCATTTGATGAAATTTTATATACAATTTTTTAATTTAAAAAAATCTAAACATTATATGACTGTTCCATTCCAGAAAAGTAGAGACATTTAAAGAAAGAGAGAAAAGTATAATTAAAGAAGAATAATCGCATAAAATTAAATTAAATAAATATTTTCAAAGATAAAGAAACAATTTAAAAAAGAAAGGATTTCTCCACGTCTAAAATATTTCTTTCTACAAATTTACCCTTAACTTCTTGCAAAGTCGAAAAATTTTAATTTTGTGTTACATTTCATTTCAACTTCATTCTCTTTTTGAAACTCTAATCTTGTCTGCATATTTATTAATTTTGAAGGATTTCTAATTTGAACTTTTCTCAAAACAGAAAACTTTCGAATTTTGAATGTGATATGATTAAAAGATGAATACTTATACTTAGCATTGTTCATTCTTGAAGCTAATAAAATTCAAATATTGTTAAATTTGGAAATCACTTTCTTTTAAATTGATAAATTCTACGCTTTTTTAATTTTGAAACTTCTAATTTGATATTTTATATTATAACAAATGCTACAAATTAAAATGGAACAATTTTAGAAAAATGGTCTTCAAGAAATCGATGAAAAGTCGAAAATGTAAAATCCGAAGCTTAGGAAATTAAGAACAGATCAATTTAAAATATTTTAAATTGGTTTTTCTATACACTACTGGTCAGAATTGTGCATCTCTTAATTTTAATATTATTAGAGGAAATATTTTTTCAAGAAGATATTGGAAAAATAGCGCAAAGTTGAATGTTTTCTTAAATTTTCAATCGCACGTCATCAGCATAAATGTAGAACTTCTTTCTTGGATATTGCAGGAAGTAAAAGTTTTTTCTACTTTTTTTCGGCTATTTTTTGTCGATAAGTTTATTTATAAACATGGTATTACGGCGACAAATAATTTTATTTTTTCTATTAAATTTCCAATCGTATTAAGGTCTTCAGTTTTGAATTTGAATCTTTTGAATTGTTAACTTTTAAAATTCAAGTTCAAATTTGTTTTTTTTTAACGGTTAATAATCTAGACGCTTAAAACGAAAGCTCTCAGCATTATTACGAGACACTTCGTTTTAAATTTAGTGCCGTTAAACTAGAAAATTTTTTATTTTAAACTCTTATAAAATGAACAGTTGATAGATTTCTGGTTAAAAAATATAAATCCACGCTATCACTTTCAATGCTTTAAATTGAAGAGTCTATCATTAAATTAATAAATGTTGAAAACTGTATAATTTTGAAGCGATTTTAAGTTAGAAACATTAAAAATTGAACGATTTTTAATTAAATTTTAAATTTCGTTTAAAATTAAATACTTTTTAAATTAGAAGTTCAATTATTTTAATGTTAGCTCGTTTTGAAATCACTAATTGTTGAATTGTTATTTATACATAAAAGTACATAAATTTCACTTACAACTTAAAAATTTCACAAAATTCTAACATTCAACGTTTAAATTTAGTACTCTGAAATTTTAACGATTCAACGCTTTCTATTTGAAACAACTCAATTGCAAATTTTTCAGTTTGGAATATTTGATTTATAATGCTCATTTTAAATAAGCAGTCAAATATTGAAAAATGTCTTTTTTGAATTAAAAAAAATCCAATTATTTGAGTTAAAGATGGAATATTTTAGACTGAAACAATATTTAAACATAGGATTTTAAATTGAATAAAAGCGTTTAATTATGAATCTTATCATTTGAAATTATTGAAAAATTTGAAATAGTTTATATAGACATTATAAATAGTTTAGTAAGTTTTAATCGGACGTTTACGCTTGTTTAACTAATAAGGCTTTCGAATTGAAACAGTTCAATTTTTAATGCTAAAATCTGCAAATTGTTTAAGTTTCAACAAATTCAGAATTTTCTTGTAATATAAATTATTCTTCTATATTTAAAACGATTTTTTCAAAAATTTTCAATTATTAATCCTTTTAGATTTTAATTGTTTAACAAGGAGGTGATCAGAGTTAGGTTTTTAATTTCATAAATTCCCTACCTGATTTCATAATTGAAAAAGTTAAAAATTGAACTTAAAATTTAAAAAAAGTTGAAATCGAACTTTTTAAAAATCGCTTTTATGTCAGGTCGAAAAATGAATTTTTTTAATAAATAGATTTCATGTTTTTTCTTCTTCAAATTTTATTCTTTTATTCGTGTTAATATTTATTTTTAGTAATTGTTATACTATTTTTAATCAACGCATTTAAGGTGGAAGTTTTTCCAATTAACTTTTCTTTAATTTTGTTACACATTTTGTACGTTTCGCTCTGAGTGATCATTAATTTAAAGAGCGAATATTTCATATTAAACATTTTTTCAAAAGTTCAAAAACAATAACAAAATTAAATAGATTTTGAATAAAATAGCAAAAAAAAATTGAATAGTACAACTTTTTTAATGCCATCTTTTTCAATATACACTACTGGCAAGAAATATGTGACTATGTGGTTTTTTTAGTTGCATAAAATCATCTAATGTTGATAATAAAACAAATACAATTTTTTTGCTCAAAGTACGATAAAAGATGGCTGTGTCCAATGATACTAAATTTAAATATTTTTTACCACTCTTTAAAGTGCTCTTGGGCTTATTTTAAAGGTAAATTTCCATCGAATATAATCGACGTTTTGGCAAAACTGTGCTGATTTTTTTCTTGAATTCTGCCTAGATTGTTAAAGTATAAGAAGTTTGAGAAATTTTACAACTTATTTCTCCTGAGTTAAGACTTTGGCAGAATCCAACGAAAAATCAACACAATTTTGATATCTTACATGCCATGAAACGTTCGTCTTGCCTTGCTTTAAATTTTAGTTCAGATGTAATAAAATTGATAAAATCATACCGATCCTGATAACAAAAAAATATAATTTTGTAAACTTGTTTAGTAACTTTTAGTATATTTTTAACTAATGATGAGGGAATTAAAAAAAAATTTCGTTAGAAACCGTGCATAAAAATAAAAAAAAATATATATATTAGGGTAGTTCAAAATTGCACTGAGAGTTTTTTTTTCTCGAATTTTCTTGAATATTGTCCTCAAATTTATTCGAATCCACAGAAAAATAAATGCGTTAAAAAAATGATATTTAGAGGCTCCGCAAATCCCATGAACTTCAACACGTATTTCCCATAAGAAAAAGAACGTTTTTGTAAATTTTATTCAGAATCGTCAATATTAGGTAAATCGAGTTGAAACTCAACATTTATATCCACAATTAGTCGTAGAATACGAATAAAAACTTACTGTATGAATATCACCCTCATAAGTATGTTTTATTTGATTCTAAAAAACCCATAAGTGAAAAATCTGGTTTTGCGAGTTTTTCGCGCTAATTATGATTTATTTTGCGGTTTTTTTTAAACAAATTATTTCTAGCACATAAAACACTACTTTCTACTGATAATTAGATGTTTAAATAAATTATTTGAACAATTTATTATTGTTTTTAGCAATTTTCTCTTAGAATAGAGTTAGAAAGTGGCGGTTTTATTCCGAATTTTTCAACTTATTTACTAGTTTTCAGTTAGATCAAAGCAATAACGAAATCGATTTAACAGAAATAATTGTTTAAACCATTTAAAATTATTAATAATATTTTCTTAGAATAATGCTAGAAAGTTTCAGTTTTTCTACAATTTTCCACTCTTTGTCCACTTTTCAATTAGAATGAGGTAATAATTATTCATAGTTAATGAACATAATTGTTTAAACAATTTATTATAATTTTTAATAATATTTAATCTTTGAATAATGCTATAAAGTTGCGGTTTTTGCTGAAATTTGCAACTTTTTGCCCAGCGAGGTAATTGTTCATGCATTTTAGCAAACATAATTGTTTAACCAAATTATTATTGTTCATAACTATCTTCTCCTATATTGATGCTAGATAGTTGCGGTTTTTTTAATTATTTTTGTCCACTTTTCACTTGGTGAGATAATGATTAATGCATTATTGTTTATAACTATCTTCTCTTAGATAATTGCTAGAAAGTTGCTGTTTTTTCTGAAATTTATAACTTTTTTTTGACTTTTTAGTTATGAACGAATGTTAAATAAATATTAGAGAGAATCATTTTTTAAACAATTTCTTTCTGTTTTGTGAATATATTTTTCTGAAATAAAACAGGTATTTGAAATGTTCTTTAAATTTTCTATAATGATCATATTAAATGTAAATTTTCCTTGAAGTAGTCACTGAGAGCCTTTTTGTTTAAACTAATATTATTATTTATTATTTGTTTCTAGCTAAAAAGTCAAACAAAAACTGAGAATTTCAAAAAACCCCGCAACTTTCTAGCATTACTCTAAGAGAAGATATTTATAAACAATAATAAATTGTTTAGACAATTATGTTTGTTAACTTGCATTAATTATTATCCCAACAAGTAAAAAGTGGACAAAAAGTTGAATATTTCGGAAAAAACGAAACTTTCTAGCATTATTCAAAGAGATTATTATTAAAATGATAATAAATTGTTTAAAAAATTACGTTTTTTCACTTGAATTAATTATTACCTCAATCTAATTTAAAAGTGGACGAAAAATGGGAAATTTTATAAATAACTGTAACTTTATAGCATTATTCTAAGAGAAAATTGTTAGAGATAATAATTAATGGCTTAATTAATTATTTCTGTTGAATTTAATTGATTATTGCCTCGCTCAAAATGAAAAGTTGAAAATAAGTTGAAAAATTCGGAAAAGCGCGCGACTTTCTAACTCTATTCTAAGAGAAACTTTACTAAAAGCAATAATAAATTGTTCAAATAGTTTATTTAAACATCAAATTATCAGTAGAAAGTAGCGTTTTATGTATTAGAAACAATTTGTATTTAAAAAAGCGCAAAAAATCATAATTAGCGCGAAAAACTCGCAAAACCAGATTTTTCACATATGGCGTTTTTTTAGAACCAAATAAAACAGACTTATGGGGGTGATATTTAGAAAATAAATTTTGATTCGTAATCTACGGCTAATTGGGAAGAGCAATGTTGAGTTTCAACTCGATTGACCTAATATTGAATATTCTGAAATAAATTTACAAAAACGTATTTTTTTCTTATGGGAAATACGTGTTAAACTTCAAGGGGCTTGCGGAACCTCTAAATATCATTTTTTCCAAAAATAAATAAATCAATCAATATCTATATATACATACATTGATTTAAGTTTTATTATGATTTTCCTACAGATAAGATGCTTTGAAATGAGCCTCAAAAAATTTAAGAATGTTTATTATTTCGGATGTTATTTACAATTTAAAAAACATTTAAATTCACACTATTTTTTCAATATCAACTTAAAAAATAGATAAATCGTTTTCATCTTAAGTTTATTTTATACCGAATTTTGAGGGCTTTCAACCTTTCAAAGAGAACAAATTTGGCTCTGATATAATTAAAATTACGAGAACTTAATCACTCATTAAAAAAGAGATGGACGCACAATTCTGACTGATAGTGTTAGCCTTTGGGACTATTTTTCCGTATATATTTCTGTACTTGAGATAATAAACCAATTATTTTAGCCGATCAGAGAAAGAGTTCGAAAATATTTTCAAAGCTAAAGTAAAGAAAGTGTCATTAGTGAACAATTACGATAAATAGTGGCATTAGGGACATGAAACCGAGCCCTGCAATTACATTGAAAACACATCTAAGACGAGAAAATATTTTTTTTAAATCCATGCTAAAACACTTAAATTAGAACACAACAAAGCCAACACATACTTACACTACTCTTACAAAAATTAAATAAAAAATACACAAATCATGCAACATTTTCTGAAATTATTAAATCTCAAATTTAAAACAAAGAACATAAAGAAAATATTTTTAAACTATTGAAAAGCCAGTTTTAACGATAAGTAGATGGTTAAAAAACATGTAACATGAGCATTTGCTTATAAATAACAAAAATGTAATGTCTCTAACCACACACAATCCACTCATACATGAAGAAACACACAGAATGCAAATTGCACTCAACTCCCGAAATAAGAACCCCCGGTTCACGATATTCCTGGAATTGATGTTCACGGCGCATCAGGTTGCGTCATGCGGTCCTGCCTGTTTACGCTTGGGTTCCCCCGATTTAGGATCAAGGCCACTTCAAGCCATGCCCGAAACCGTTCTTATATCGAGAGTTGAGTGTATTTAATGTAAAAATGGTTAATCTATTAGTAAAGTGTCAGCTGTGCGGCTGACTATGCGTGCTAGACCCCTAATTTTTAATAACAAGTTGAGTTTAACATATAGTATGTGAAAAACTATCGCAAGTCGAAATGAAAAATCGACGGTGAAGAAATGAAGTGCTCACAAGCATGTGATTCGAATGTCGCATGAGTAGAGCTGCATTTTAAAATATCGATTGTATCGACTAGGGTCTAGACTCTACACACTCCAATCCTCTTGGTGCCTATGTCTCAAGAAAGGTGTTTTCGAAAACATTCTTCTTATGTGTTCATTTTCATTCCAAGCGATGATGCAAAAAGCACATAGCATATGATCGAAACGAAACTTTTTGAACCATCGAATGCAATAATCAATAAGCACAGATTTTGATAACGCCAAATTTTGAAGAAAAATGTAATTAAAGGAACATCTATTTATAAAGGTATCAAACTTTCCGAGCGAGTTAATAAAAACATTATTTTTTCTTCAACTATAAATTCAAATTAATGATTTTGTTTCAGAATTAAATTTTGCATTTATGAATATAGGCCTTACGAAATCTTAGTATATATTTGCAACAACAAATTAAATTATTCTAGTAAAAAGAAGTATTTTATAATTTTCTCACTGAAAATACTTTTAGAATATTCTGGTGGTTTCAAGGCCCATCGAAATCGGTGCAGATCTTTGTATTGCATCGGGCGATTAATTTGATGAAGACTGTTTCCACTTTTGAGTGTTTAATTCACAACTATGACAGCGTCTATTTGTTATCTAATCGCTTGTTGATCTACTTCAAACAAAACAATGAATGAGAAATTGGATTGAAACTACTGATGGTATGAAATTTTAAGTTAGTGATATAAAAGAATTTTCGTTTAGCTTTAGATTAAAAATTCAATATCATCAATTTGCAATGTTTTTGAATTCAAGGCTTTAAATTGATTGAACCTATACTTTTACGTAACATATGATTCCTCGATTAATCAATATGAACATTTCAAATTCCTAAAGTAAAGTTAAAAATGTTTCTAGTTTATGATGTTTTTCAGTTAATTCATGAGAGAACTAAAGGACATGGCACAGAGGATTTAGAGAGTGACGATAAGATATAATCAGCCGCACAGACCTGTGTAGGAGTCTTTAAGCGCACCTAGTGCCGTGAGGCCTTCGCTGATGCTCGAGAGAATATACAGGAACACCCGGGGCTCCAGAGTTGATAAGAAAGCCATGTGGTCTTGTGCTAAGCACTCCAACAAAACGTAATACGTGGCGGATAATTTTGGGTAGTCCTAGAAACAGAAAATAAAATTTGATTTCAACTTATACCTTGTTTTCAAATGTTAAATAATGATGAATTCTGATTTTTTAAATCAATAATCAAGATTATTCATTTCACTTTCAGGCACAATTGTCTCCTTCCTCCGAGTTTTCGAATACAAAGAATAATTTACCATAAACGGGAGTAATTATTTCCTATTGGGGATAAATATTCCCTTTGTTATCGTCGGAAGACTGGAAATAATTTCAAAAGTAAAAAAAAAAAACTAGTTTTAAAATTATAATGCGAGGGGTTGATCACTCTTGCAATCTGGTGTACAAGCCTTCGTGAAATCTTTGTGAAATCATTTAAATCTTCGTATAATATTTTAAACCTTTCTGAGATCATTAAAAAAATTGAAATCTTTTAAAATATTTGAAATGTTTGTAAAATCAAGGAAATCTTTTAAATTAAAAAAAAATTGAAATCTTTGTAAAAAATCTTTGAAATCTTTTGAAATTGTTGTCAAGTCTTTGTGAAATCTTCTGAAATATTTGTAAAATCAATGAAATCTTTAAAATTAAAAAAATTGAAATCTGAAAAAATATTTTAAATCTACTGAAATATGTTGAAATCTTTGAAACGTTTGTAAAATCATTGAAGTCTTTTAAAATATTTGAAATATTTGTAAAATCAATGAAATCTTTGTAATGAAAAAAATTGAAATCTTTTTAAAAATAGTTGAAATCTACCGAAATATTTTGAAATCTTTGTAAAGTATTTTGAAATCATTGTAAAATCAATTTAATATTTAAAATTAGAAAAAGTAAACTCTTTGTAAAAATCTTTGAAATCTACAGAAATATTTTGAAATCTTTAAAACCTG
>CAKNWT010321969.1:0-17903 GCA_932066315.1 Andricus coriarius
ACTGGTTTACAAAAAAAAGGTGATGACTATTTGACAGGACCACTTTATCCTTATGTGTTTTGACGCACTGAATATGAATCCGAGGTCTATTTACCTCCATCACGTCAGGTTCAAGGTCATTTCAAGTTCGAATACAGGAAACGCCGTGCTAAGCTTCAAAAACCTTTTACATATGTTTTTTTGGTCACTGAATCGAAATCCGAGGTCCATTTACCTCCACAGCTTCAGGTTGAAGGTCATTTCAAGGTCAAATGCAGGAAAAGCCGAATCCGTTGTTCGCTTGATCCCTGAAGGTCAGTTTAAGGTCATTTGAAGGTCATCTTCAGGTCAAAATAACAGGAAATGCATGTTATGAAGTGCACCAGCGGATATATGATAGGTAAACCTAAACTGTTAATCTTAATGTTTCAAACTCAGGGAAAAATAATGAATTCAAGCAACTACAACTTGTCCAAATATATTGCTGCTACTAGCGTTACCCAAGAACAACGACGAGTACGTTGCAGCTTCTGATCCCATCGGGGTGCTTGTTTAAAGTGAGTCCCTTTGCCTCTCACTCTGTGGAACCTAAACTCTTCAATGTTGGCGCACATTTTTATCGGTCTGCATCTTCCTTCGAATGTTCTTCTCAGAACCTTTCTTTTGTGTGTGACTAAAGTATCCCTCTTCAGATTCCAGCAGTAATCTGACATCATGTGAACATTCAAAAATCATTGATAACGCCTTTCCATTTCCTTTATGTCTTGGTGGAATCTTTCACCTTGTTCTTCACTATAATTCCCCAGATTTTCTGGGAAATTCTCTGAACGGAAATCCAAAAAGTGGAGCTTCAGGCTCATTAAACATCCAATGGCTCTAAAATTCACGATTAAGTCGCGCAGAATCTTCTTACAATTTGGATCTTTGTTGCTGCCAAGAAATTTCTCACAAAGATCGACGAAAAACATCGACATCATTATACAACACACGATCTTATAATCGTCAACTGCACTGTATCCTTGAAAAATATAATATGCGACAGAACTTACTTTTGATTTCTTCTTCGTCCGCTTCATCATTTTCGAGAGTTGAGCACAAAGGAATTCTTTATCGTCTTCATATGAGATATCTGCTAGAGCACTTACATGCGCAATGTCGAACACGTAATCGAGATCGGCTTTAAACCCTAGTTCTTTAATAATTGAGTTTCGGATTTAGTTTCTGGCCATGAACTCATGTTCATTTTTAACCCGTTGTGGTCACACCTCCAAATACACCTCCAGATATGTTTGGCTGCAAAAAAATCATAAATGATATTGAAACAATACAAAATAGGAAATAAATATCTCCGAAGCTTCAGTGATAATTTAACTATTCGAAAAAAATAGCTGACGAAAAAATCATTTAAACTCTCTATTTTTCTTATGATATCTCTTTTGTTCCTGACTGGAATGCCTACTTCGTTCCAAACTGCAATACACTGTTCAGCAGTACGCGTAGAACTGTAACGTATAGTTTGTTATAATATCTTTTTATGGTGAAAAACACTTGTAGCACCTCTTTTTTTGGAAGGTAACTTTCGACTGCAAAAAGGTTCACTTGTGTCCCGTGCAAAATTAATTTCCGTATTTTTGCACGTTTTCGCCATAATTGACAGCAGTGCACTTTTTCAATTATGCCTCGAACTATTCATTTCTAGAGCTTATGAAGGACTGAAGCAAACTGCCAAATCCTTTGCAACTGACGGTAGTTACCAATAAGCCATGCAATAAAGTCAGGGATGTTCATTTCGAGAAAGTTGACACGTCAATAGAACGAGACTGCAGATTAGATGGATTAATGCGACGGACGGTCACTTCTATGAAGTACCCGTTCTCTTAGATTTATAAAAGTACCCAATATAATTTTTAATTCGAAACAGCCCTCAAATACATTGTGGAAATAACTTTTCATATTACTTTCTATCAATTAGATTTTTTATCATCATACATTTATTATTAAATCGCCCAATATTTTATTTGTATAAATTCTTTGATTTTAAATTAATTGATCATTTTTAATTTAATTGAAAGTGTTATAAAAGCTTAAAAAAATCAACAATATTTTATTTGTATTAGGGTGGTCCAAAAATGCATAACAATTTTTTTTTATTGTTTTGTATATAGTTCAAAGTACCTAAAACCCGATTCTTACATATATATGCATTGATAATATCAATCCGTGTTGTACTGATCACGGGAAATCATGTAAAGTCAATAATGTACGATATAATGCAAAAAGTAATATATTTTCAAATTATTTCTTAGTATAAATTTGTTTAAATACATTTTTGGTTTCACATGTCTTGAAAGGTTAAGAAATGACTGCAATATCTGTAAAACATTATACAGAAGTATATATTATGCATAATGCATCTAGTCGTCAACTGATACTTTTCAGAAGTGCGCGCTTTCGATTCTCTCCACTCCGAAACTTCACACCCAAATGAGAAAAATGAGGTACCATTTTACTCACTATGATGTATACTTTAGGTCTGATGTGCCGGACCAGAGAAACGTTTCGCTAGCCCAGACATGATCCAAACCAACTTTATATGGGCTTGTTATTTTCGTCTTAATTTGTTCAAATTTTTGCAACCAACTTCAACCATTAAAAACTACACCCTATGTGGCAAACACCATGGCCGGGCCAGCGAAATGTTTCGTGGGACCCGACATGATACAAAATGAACTTTATATGGACGTATTATAGGCGTTTTAATTTGTTTAAATTTGTCTAATCAACTTCAACCCCTAAAAACTACCCCCTATCCAGCAAACACCATGGCCGGGCCAGCGAAACGTTTCGCTGGCCCGACATCATCCAAAACAAACTTTATATGGGCGTATTATTTTCCTCTTAATTTGTTCAAATTTGTGCAACCAACTTCAACCCCTAAAAACTACCCCTATGTAACAAATACCA
Organism: Andricus coriarius; assembly: GCA_932066315.1. Lineage (NCBI taxonomy): Eukaryota > Metazoa > Arthropoda > Insecta > Hymenoptera > Cynipidae > Andricus > Andricus coriarius. Next base: position 2,944 of record CAKNWT010321969.1, read on the forward strand.
CGGCCGGGCCAGCGAAATGTTTCGCTGGCCCCGACATTGTCCAAAATCAACTTTATACGAGCGTATTATTTTCGTATTAATTTGTTCAAACTTGTGCAACCAATTTCAACCTCTAAAAACTACCACCTGTAAGACAAATATCCTAGTGGAGCCAGCGAAATATTTCGCCAGCCCCGATAATTTCCAAAATGAAATTTGTAGTTTTTAGGGGTTGAAGTTGGTTGCACGAATTTGAACAAATTAAGACGAATATAAAACGCTCATATAAAGTGGATTTGGACATTGCTGGGGCAGGCGAAATATTTCGCTAGCCCCACCATGATGGTTGCCTTACAGGGGGTAGTTTTTAGGGGTTGAAGTTTATTGCACAAAGTTGTAAAAATTAAGAAAAGTATAATAAGCTCATATAAAGTTGATTTTGGATAATGTCTGGGCCAGCGAAACGTTTCTCTGGCCCGGCCATAGTTCTTGGCGCATAGCAGGTAGTTTTTAGGGGTTGAAGTTGGTTGCACAAATTTTAACAAATTAAGTCAAATATAATACCCTCGTATCAAGTTGATTTTAGATAATGTCGGAGCCAGCGAAACGTTTCGCTGGCCCGGCCATGGTGTTTGCTATATGGGGGGTATTTTCTAGGGGTTAAAGTTGGTTGCACAAATTTGAACAAATTAAGACGAATATAATACGCTCATATAAAGTTGATTTTGGATAATGTCGGGGCCAGCGAAACATTTCGCTCGCCCGGCCATGATGTTTGCCGCATAGGGGGTAGTTTTCAGGGATTAAAGTTGGTTGCACAAATTTGAACAAATAAAGACGAATATAATACTCTCATATAAAGTTGATTTTGGATAATGTCGGGGCCGGCGAAACGTTTCTCTGGCCCGGCCATGATGTTTGCCGCATAGGGGGTAGTTTTGAGGGGTAGAATTTGGTTGCACAAATTTGAAAAAATTAAGACGAATGTAATACGCTCATATAAAGTTGATAATATATGATATATGATGATTGATAAAATATGACCCAAAAATAAAAAACTACATGTTTACGTATTATTTTTACTTTTTAGCAATTTCTGTCAACTTATTCATACAAATAATTACTCATGGACAATTTGAATATTTCCTATTACTCTTTAAACAATTTTTAATTGTTTAAACAAATGTAACTTATTTAAATAATAATTTCTCTCCAAAAAATGTAAAAAATAATCGTATTGAAATGTAATAGTTTGTCTTTATTTAAAGAAGTATATTTTTGTAAAACATTATGTAATTATTTGAACAATTACTTATTCTTTATTCTCAAAATTTCTAAAAATTGACACAGAGATGTCCAGTTTCTTTTCAAATTGGTATCCTATACTACTTTTTGTTGAATAATTATATCATTTTTATACATATGTTCTAATTTTAAATAAATTCCTTTTTGTTTAAACAATTTTGATTTGCTTAAGCAGTTTTTTTCGATCAAAAAAAAAATAAACAAAATAGAATACATATAATTACTTATCTGACTGTGTAGAGTTTATAATGTATAGAAAGAATATATTAAACAGTTTTTTATTCTTTAAACAAATATACTTTGTTTAAACAATTACTTTTTCAAAAATACTTTTAAAATCGTATTTTCTGAATTAAACATAATATTGAATGATTTCAAGGAGTAATAAATTCTGCTAAAAACTTTATGTTATTCTTTATACATTTAATTATTGTTTTTTTTTTTGTTCAAATTTCCTTTAGATTAAGCATCATAGCATTTGAAATTCTTATGAATATCCATCTGACATACTGGGAGATACGAGAAATATATTTACGAAAATAATTCTATGTGTAATATTTTATATTATTGATCCACATTTTTTAATAGAAAACTGCTTGAACAAAAAAAAAAATGTTTAAACAATGACAAGACGTTTTTAACAGAATTTACTACTCCTCGAAATCATTCAATATTATGTTTAATTTAGAAAATACAATTTAAAAAATATGTTTGGAAAAATAATTGTTTAAACAAATTATATTTGTTTAAACAATTGAAAATTGTTATTATATTCTTTCTATAAATAGTCACAGTTCACTATACAGTCAGCAAAATAATTATATGTATTTTATTTTTTTGAAGTTATCGAAAAAAAAATGCCCGAGCAAATCAAAATTGTTTAAACAATTAGAAATTTATTAAAGATTAAAAGATATGTATCAAAATTTATATAATTATTCAACAAAAAGTAGCATAGGATACCAATTTGAGAAAAAACTGGACATCTCTGGATCAATTTTGAGAAATTTCGAGAATAAACAATAAGTAATTGTTTAAAAAATTACGTGCTGTTTTTAAAAAAATTTACTGCTTTAAACAATGACACAATATTACATTTCAATCAGAAAATACGATTATTTTTTACATTTTTTGGGAAGAAATAATTGTTTAAATAAGTTACATTTGTTTAAAAAATTAAAAATTGTTATAAAAAGTGATTTATTTTTGGGTCATATTTGGGGCGCTGTAAGGGGATAAGGGTGGGTTAAGAATAAAAGTTATTAGTATGGTTTCATTTCATAGGTTCTCCTCACGGAGTAATAATAAGGAGACCGATTATACTGTGCAAAGCGCCTCGAGTTTTGACTGCGGTATCTGTACGATAATGGAAGTAGTGGCGCATGCGCACTACGATATACTATCTCTTTTTTCACGGGAGAAAAAGAGATAGTAGAGTGTAGTGCGCATGCGCCAATGTTTTAGACGCCTGAGGGAAGGCAATAAATACACAGTTTGCACCATCAAAACGCATATGTGGAGATCGGTCTCCTTCCCAGGTGCGAATTGACCGTCGGTCCACGGTCGGGCCAACCGTCGGACGGGCGGTCCAACTTTTTGCGCCACTGGTCGGACCAACTAGCTAAATGAAAACGGTCAACCGCCTTTGACTTCTCAAACTCGGCCCGACATTTACTCTATGCCTACAGAATTGAAAGTCAATGAAAAAACCATCCTCATAAGTCACAACTCAAAGCAGTTAAAATTAAACATTTCTTTAACTCTTTTTTCTCAATAATTTTTGTATTATTATGCTACATCATGTAGATGTAAAATAAATTAACTGTTAACGTGAATATAAGTGAAATAACTTTTAAATAAATAATTTAAACCCATTACAATTTTTAGGGTTTTATAGCCCCGGGCTGAAACCCTTAAATTTTTCTTCAACAACTTTTAAACAAATTTTTTTCCTTCAACATTTTTGTTATAATTTTTTTTCAACAATTTTTTTTCAACCATTTTTCTTCAATTTTTTTTCTAAATATTTTTGTTTCGAAAATTTATTATCAACAATTTTTTTTAACAATTTGTTTTCAAACATTTTTTTCAAACTTTTTTAAACAATTTTTTTTCAAACATTTTTTTTTGCGCCCACTTTGAATAATTTTTCTTCGTGTAATATTTTGTTTCTTCGCGTTTTAGGCTATTTTACAACTTTTGATAATGACATAAAATGTGATTTTTAATGAGCATTTAAAATTCGCGCATCATGATGACTTGTGAAAGTCAATGGTATGCCGATGGTCGGGCCATCTATTGCCCAGAGTCGGGCGGACCGCACTTTCACGGTCTTTTCGAAACCATGAACCAGCGTTTGTCGGACGGCTGGCCTATATTTGGGCCAGGATCTAACCGACCATCCGGTGCATAAAGGTGATTTGTGGTTAACCGACTGCTGTATACAGAGTCGGGCCGACCGCATTCGTGCGGTCGTACCGACCGATCTGCCACAGTTTATCCGATCGTCGGCCCGAAGTTGGGCCAGAATTGGGCCGACAGTCGGCTTTTCGCCCACCGCCGACGTCGGTTGCCAAAGTCGGCGAGACCATGGCAGCTTGAAAACACCTTAGTCGGTCCAACTCTGGTTACCGTAGATCGGTTACCAAAGTAGGACCGACCTTGGGCCGATGGTCAATCTCTGGCATCCGACCGAATTTCGCACCTGGGTTATTATTACTCCGTGGTTCTCCTCTTCAAACCCTAATAAATTTGGCACGCTTCGATCAAACCCTGAAGTATGAGTTCAATTTTACAAAAATCCAAAATTTCCCCATGTTAATTAAATGGGATTTTGAAGTGCCCGGTGGCACGTGTTAATTTTCGAATTTCGAAAAAAAGGGATTTTTTTTCTCCGAAAATATAAAGTTTCTTGGGAGGGGTGGGGGGGCTTGCCCTGTAGCTCGAAAAGCGTTTTTTGTACCACCCTAATTTGTATACATTATTAGAATTTACATGAATTTATAATCATGTAAAATAATGTTTTCATATAATTATTTAATAACTAAGACTATTCATAATCTAGACTTTAATTTCAATATTCAAATAATTGTGAAAATTAAGTACAATGTTTTGATATTTTCAAATTATCTACTGGCGACCCTAACTTCGTAACAATCGCGTACTCAGAAGGAAAATAGGTATTAGGTATAAGCACCTGTGCACAAAGGGTTGCGCCTGTGCAGAAAGGTCTTCACTATTCAATAGGATAAGTCACTGAGTTGAATCGCAGAGTAATAACACTAAAACTGCGTCTGGGTTAAACCTCAGGGCTCGCTTCAGGTTATCTCGACAGTTTTCTATTTTAATTCGTCTCTTAAGAGAAAACCTAAAAGTACTTTAAAAAGTACTGAAAATCATTTTATTTCCAAATAAAATAATGTGTATTTATTTGTTTTCATCCGAGAATGATTTGGCGACTGCGCGGGTCAAAAGGTCCAAAATGTTTTAGGCCACACGAAGAAAAAAGAACCTTATATTTTACTGAAACCCAAGTTAAATCTACTGATCTTCCAAGTACGTATATGGACAACACGGCAGTTCAGTAGGGGCCATGCCATCTCACATGCGACAAGCCTCTCTCCGGCATGTCACAACTGTGGCACATCTATCTAGCGGCATCTCTCCCGCGCGGCATTTCTTACAGTGAAATTGACATTTTTTCGGCATCTCTCAACGGCCCCCTGTGATTGGCCAAAGAAATAGTGTTGGTCAAACCCCTACCCCTTTTCCAACGTCTCGTGGGGGGGGGACAAGGTACCCCTGTGACTGGCCACAGAAATAATATTGGTCGAATCCCTTTTCACTAGTGAGAGATGCCGCTAGGTAGAGATGCCGCAGTTGTGACATGCCGCAGAGAGACTTGCCGCATGTGAGATGATAGGGACCCCTTCAGTAAATGTTACAATTATAGGCAACTGAATATGACTATCATTTCTGGTTACCAGTGCCAATTCCCCAGTGGTGCTGACCTGCTGGTCAGTAGATTTAACCGATTCAGTCACTGTTCTGCACTGTTCATTGATGCTGCAATTACGAATTATCATGCCACTTTGACGGATAATATAAGCAGATCTAACTTATTGTGAAGACATAGACTATAGTTCAGACGGCAATATAAATTGTAACAAATTATTTGCTAAAAAATAATAAATAAATAAACACACGATTAATTCATAGATATATTTTCGGATATACTTATAATTAATCGGTATTTGTAAGTCACATCGCTTATAAAACAATTAAAATTTCGCACGCAGCGGGGGGATTCGAACGCAAAAAATCTAAGCACGCAGCTCGACTATCTTAACCACTACCCTGGCGGACCGGCCGAACGCAATCATTACGCTATAGCGTAATGGTAAAGTAATGGTAAAGTAAAGTTATAGTAATATGGCATTATAATTACTGAGAGAAGCAAAACAAATATGTAAACTGTTGAAACTATAATAATACGTTAAAATTTACGTTAAATGATCATGCCGTAATTGCAACAAGTTTCTTTTTCAGCGTTAAAAAATGAAAAAATAATGTGTCTGTCATTGCAGTCTGCTAACGGGGGCTTCAAGCAGGTTGCCAATATGCAGGGGCCCGACTTCAATTACAGCCACTTTGTTTTTTTATTTTTTAACGCTGAAAAATGAACTTGTTGCAATTACGGCATGATCATTTAACGTAAATTTTAACGCATTATTATAGTTTCAACAGTTTACATATTTGTTTTGCTTCTTTCAATAATTATAATCCCATATTACTTCAACATTACTTTACCATTACTTTACCATTACGCTATAGCGTAATGATTGCGTTCGGCCGGTCCGCCAGGGTACACTATTGTACAAGTTGCGATCTGTAAAATAATCCCAAACTGCATTTGTAACTGAGGTGGCGACCTCGGTAACGACTTCTGAATACGCGCACAAGCCACCGCGCGCACTAGAAAAAAGCTCTCGCATTTATCTCATATCCGTACAAGTCAGCTGTCACAGTCGCGGAACACGAACACGTCTTGCTCCAATAAACTCTCAACTGTACGCGATCTGTGAATAAGGTGTGCCATCCAAACTGGTGCTGTTTAATATAAAACCCCTTCTTTGCTAAGTGAGAATATGGAGTAATGTGACGACTGTCACAGAAATATCAAAAATAAATGTTTTTTAGGTGATGCCATGAGGTAATGCAATTCATCCATTGCTGATGGCGTCATGAATTGATCCGGTGGTCCACGCGGATCGGATCGGTAGCATGTACCGATGCTTCTGTGATGTTCACTGCACCAATATTGTAATCTCGGTTCAGTGAATTTTACATATCTTACAGTACTTAATGCTAGGGAATAGAGGTTTGATTTACTAAAGGATTACCGTTAAATTTACCTTAACTTCACTGTGACATTTGCGAAATGCTAAGTGTTTTTGACATTTTCACACCCTCATTAAGAGCAGTTTTTACTGCTACGGTTACAAGAAACACTTTACATTTCTTGATAAGTAAATATAACATTTGTTTTTATTCTGCGAGCACCCTATTAACCAGTCTTGCCAATTGATCATCCTATTTTTGGACAGTGAGAAGGATCAGAAGACGCAGATATAATTATATTATTCGTATTAAGACACAACTGCAGTAGTTTCTTACCATTTTTATTGTTAGTAGGACGGTTTCATGGTATATTTCTGCAATTCACATCTCCCATTATGATAACCTTATTGAATGAATGTTGTAAGGCTCCCCTTTTCCCAATCAAATATTTAATCAGGAGGTCTCCCTAAAAAGCGTAAGCGGACCCTAATGGGAATAAATGAATATTTAAACGAACGATTCAAACAATAAAAATAAATAGATTTTTGGGCGTCAGTCCTTGCTTATAAAAAAGGCGAACAAATTTAACTAAAGTGAGTGAGAGACGGTAAAGATTCACGAAATCTATATTTCAAACGATAAAGGGAAACTCACTGGACGCTAAACGGTGCAGGATAAACGATAAACAAAACCCTCACAAACCTCCCCTAGCGGACCGAATGAACGGAACGGATACGCTATAACGTATCCTTAAAGTATCCACTTCGTAACCTCTCCGTTTCATGGAAGAAACACGTGGGCTGAAGGCGACTTCAAGCGCATCCATAATCATTTAAGCAGTACTGCTTAAACGATTATGGATGCTTGATTATGGACGCTTGAAGTCGCCTTCGACCCACGTTGTCGATAGGTATTATATTTTTTTAAAGTTTTTATCGTTGCAAGAAAAACTATTGCAATTACTCCGTGACCTTCTATCGCAAAATTTCACGTAGAATCCGAATTTCAACAAGTTAAATGTTCATCTTCCTTTTTTAATGAGTTTTTCTTCCATGATACGGAGAGGATACGATGTGGCTACTTTACGGATACGCTGTAGCGTATCCGTTCCGTTCATTCGGTCCGCCAGGGTCAGTCAAATGGGTACACCATAATTTAAAACTAGCGATAATCCAAAACAATAATAAAAAAAGATCAAGGATAAAAAGTATCCAAAGATCAGATGGTCCGAAATATAAGAAAAAGGCAAAAGACATTAGGATATCCGAGGATAAGATAATCAAAAATATAAAAAGTCTCGATAGTAATAGTCACAATAAAAAGATAATAAGAGGCAAAGAAAGATAAAAGACATCAAAACAGGTAAATGATAAATCAGAATTTAAGAGGCAGCATTAGGGTCGACAAAAACTACTAGCTCAGTCTAAACTTAATTTGGTAGTGGAGGGGGGGGGCGGTTGCCTAATTACAAAAATATAATTTAAGTATAGGCAGATGGGTCTCGATAAGAAAAATGGGGTTTCACTGGAACAAAAATAAAAGAGATTCACCATCCAGAATTATAAAGCCTATACAAAAGCACATATAGTACTATGCCGGGCAAAGAGGTTCTCGCAAATGGATATAATTGGGTTTCAAAATAAGTACAAAAGGGTTTCTAAAAGATAAACGCAAAAGGACTTCTGCAAGTATGTTCCAAAGGGGTTCTCGAAAATAGATGTGAATGGGTTTTAATATTTGTACAAAAATAGGGGTTCTAAAACATACATATATGCAAACGGGGTTCTACAGTAAATGCCAAAAGCGGTCTCAAAAATAGATACGAATGGGTTTTAAAATTGGTATAAAAATATTAATATTATATGGGCGGTAGGGGCTGACATTATAAAATGAGAGGGTTCGGGAACATCAATAACAAATTATTTACTATCGACATGTTGGTACACAAAATTAGGGGGAAGGGATCGAGAACATCAATAAAAAATTACTAACTATCAGAATTTTCAGTACACAAAAATAAGGAGAAAGGGGTCGAGAACATCAATAAAAAATTATTCACTATCTGCATGTTGGTACACAAAATTAGGGGGGAGGGATCGAAAACACAAATAAAAAATTATTCACTATCAGCATGTCTTTTCAAACTATTAGGGGGGAGGGATCGAGAACACCAATAAAAAATTATTCACTATCGGCATATCGGTACACAAAATTAGGTGAGAGTGATCGAGAATATCAATAAAAAATTATTCACTATCAGCATTTTCAGTACACACAATTTTAAAGGGGAATAATTTTAGGCATTTCAGCACTCCAGATAATCCATGAAACAGGTTAGGGATGATTTATCCAAGGAGATGAGCTTTATTATCATCGGAGAGCAAGTTAAAATTAGCAAGAAAAGCTTGGCTAAACCATTAAAAGAAATGGATCCCACCTGGGATTCTTCAATAGACGACGACCGCACTTCGTGTCCACACGACAAGTTTACAGATACCAAGAGATCATTTGCGTGCTTGCCGGTGAATTAATAGAACATGAGGAATTCCATTATAGGGGAATCGCTGATGCGCACAACATAAATTCTGTAACTCGCAACGGTCGAGAGAAAGATAGCCGGTGAGATTGGCTTCCAATTCATACATCCTATCGTCCCGTCCTTCCTTCCTTCGTTAGTCCTTATCAGCCGCTGTTGAGAGAGGGAGACAGCTGCTTCCTACGAGAGGGAGTAAGAAATTTCCCTCGATACCAGGGTCGGCTGTATTCCGGTGCTGAGGTGGAGAACAAGGAACCCTTTCTAATTACTGCAGGTGTGGAGAGGATTCCTCGATGCTCCCGATAAAAGAGAAAAGAAACAAAAACGGCATAAGAGCCAATGAACGCCTGGTCACAACAGAAACATTTGTAGCGATAATAATTTTTAGGCGAAATTACCTATTCCTGTTTGGAATTTTGGTGGTAACCGCCTAGGTCCATCTCCGCCATTAACGTGCCTTAGATCGCAGACGACCAAAGGAAATAATCCATTCTATCCCTTATGAGTAGAGTCAGCTATTCTAGCCCTGATGTCAGAAGGATATGCGATAAAAGATGTTCCGGAAGTACATGTGGGGACTTGAGACGTGAAGATCTGCTAAAGCTGAAGGTGGGGTTGGATCTAATCGACCATTTGAGTCGATGGTGCAAATCTGCCTGGCTCTCACTCGAGACCACGAAATTAAGAAATTAAATTACAACAAAATTAAGACAGTCCTACATTCTTAAACTAACATTATAAAAAAAACTTACAACATAGAGTCAAAATAACGAGATAAGATATATATAATAAAATTATAATAACTTAAAAATATAACAAAGGAGGAGTGCCAAATTTTTTATTCGGCGTGTAAACACGAGGGCCTTTAATTTCAGTGACGTTCTCCTTAAAAATTGAAATTGTGAGTTGCAGAAAATCTGCAGCGTCACAATGTATTATTCTATCAAAATCACATGCAGTTAGCATTTTATTAGGTGGTGAATATACTGCAAGTAGTAGTGTTCTATTGAATTATTAATTACAATTGAAAATCTCCCGCCTGCACTATCTCTATCTCTTGTATAAACAGAATAACCTTTACTTCTCAATGTATATCTATTATCTATTCGAGCCTCACATATACCAATGATATCAAGATTGCCTCGCACAAACATAATTAAAAAAGTTAACATTTCCTATAGCCCGGGTGCCAGCCTTCCTAAATGAAATCTTAATAAAATGTCCAAATAACTCTAAACCAAAAATTAAAGAGACGACAGCGATAAGAAACGGTAAGATATAGCGATAAACGATACGACTTGGTCTGAGAGGAATTTTGAGAAATCCACAAAGGCAACGGCTAGTTCAGTCCTTATGATAGAGTGGAGGTTCAAGTAAAGATCTGGCTACAGTTTCTTGCAGATATTCACATCAAAATAATTGGTTTATTGCAAACAATATTAACCCTCAGAGGCCATACCTCTCTCCAGTAACGTGAAGGCCATACGGGTGCAAATCTGGTTTTCACGATTTTAAGTGTTTATATTCTTGCAATTTTAATTTTAAGAACACATAAAGTATATGATTTCGGCGTAAAATTTCTTCAGGAATTGAAATAGTTTATTACCAAAACTGTTAAATTAAATTATCACATAAAATATAGGAATTATTAAATAAACTTTTTAGAAAATTCGTTTTTCACGCAAAAAATTTTATCTTTTTATTTAATATAGATATATCAATGAAACTTTGGAAAAATGGAGATAAACACTTTTATTTCAATGAAAAAAATTGTTTATTCGATAAATTATTCTTTAACTATTTTTAATAGGCACTTGAAAAAAGGATGATTTTAAAAAGGTAAAAATCATGTCCAGTACAAAAAATGTGTTTATAAAAAAAATTTAGTACATACTACATCTATTAATGATTAAAATTAAATATACAGATATGCATGCATACATATGCCGCGAGTCGTCTGCTTTGTTGTTGATGCCCACTGACGAGGTTTGGATATACGAGACACCACGGAAAAGAAAGAAAATCATAAAAAAAAGTAAATACTTACGTATTAGGTGCTAATAATTGCAGAAATGCTGTTTATCGTGGCACTTACAAAAAATGAGCAGAACCTCAATTGTGACGCTGAGGCCAAACGGGTGCAAATTGGGCCTAAGGTAACTTTTCGGCGTTTCCAGCAGAGCAGCAGTAGAGCGACTGACGCCAAGCTGTTGTTCGACGGTTAAGCCGAAGTATAGAACTAATTACCGTGCAAGATAGGGAGCTCTGCAGTGCGTGCCCTGAGAGGAAGGGACATGTGAAATTTTCGGTCTGCCCGATGTGCACCCGTATGGCCTCTGAGGGTTAATTTAAACAAGTCTGAGTGAATTAGTGGTAAATTGAAAATTAATAAATAGAAGGATTACGATACAACGCATAAACAAATTTATGTAAATTGAATGGAAACAGAATGTTACCAATATAAAACATTTTAAAATCAGTAAATTATATAAAATTTTACATTTGCTAAGAACAACAACAAAGAGTGTCCAACTTAAACGCAACACGGAACATAATAATATCAAGGTCGGTAGGATGCGAGAGAAAACATGCAGAAAATAAGGTTGCAAAAAGGAGCCTTAGATGACTAGAGTGGCTAGCGATAATAACAAGGACATAATAAACGGAAATAAATACACTTTTCGGATAATCATTATTCGTATTTTGAGGAGGAAATTAAAATACATAGCAGAATCGAGAAATCAAAATAATGGAGAACAGACAATTACGTCAAGGTCGGGAGAGGTCAAAAGAAAATAGGTTAGAAAAACATCGGAATAGAGAGTCACATTAAACAGAGTATAAAATTTGATTTTTTCATAATTGACATCGTGACGAAATGATAATAATACTAAATTATAGAAAAAAAGGGAATTTTCATAGTAGTTTAGGTCGGGACAAAATTCTGAAAAGATAGGTCGAGATTTTTGGTCGCTAAAGGGGTTAAATTTTAAGGAGTTTCAAAATTTAGAGGTTAATTTTAGGGGTAAAGGTCTGAATACAACGGTTAACATATGACGGGCCATGAGGTAGTAGCGAGCCAGACACTGGCACTCCAAAATCAAAAATTCAACTACAATTCATTTTACAGTTATAAAGTTTTATCAGTAATTCAGCCAAGGAGACAGACAGGGTTATAATAATAAAAGAACTTGGCCAAACCACTATTTAAGATTGAAATCCCACCTCGAAATAGACGAACGATGCTCTGCTTCTCCGCTACTTGACGCTTCGCTTACCGTGGTTACTCGCTCGCAGCTACAAAGGCACTGTACGTGCGAACAGACCTCGCACGCACGGGGACCGGCGGGTTTTAGAGTAGGGGAGAAGAGAAAGAGAAAGGCGCGCGAAACTTAACTATATGTATTCCTACGGTCGAGAAAGAGATCGACGATATCCGCTCCACGCTGGTCTGCTCTGCTGCCGTATCTTCTCTACACGTGCTTCCTTCCTTCCCGCGGATTGGCTATTTCCTCAGGCACGAATTCTTCGATATAGGAATCGGGACCACGGGATTCGAAGCCTTTAAGGGATGGTTGAACTCCTAGGTGAGGATTGGTGGATGGAACCTTGCGGCCGGCAGATATAGGGTGGTTTTCCACGCAACCCTTGGAAAATGTTGAGAAACATAGAGGCGTTAATATGGTTTCTCCGATAAGACAATCTTGGTGGAGATGCCTGTCCACTGACGGACTTTGTGGTTATCTCACCTTGGGCTAATCCATATTAATGATGAATGATAACCCTAGCGATAAATTTAAATGAGAATCACCTGTTTATGTAGTGAATTTCAAGGTAATTCCTTGTGTACGCCCGCACCCGGAACTTGCCTCGGATCTTGGACTCGATAATAGAGATTTGCAGGAACTAGGAGCAACATGAAGAAAGTGAAGTGCAGGTCCCAGGACAGTAGAAGCCTCGCTAAAAAGGAGGTGACAGCTGACCCTAATCGACGACTCAACGAGACGGACAAATGCTTGAGTTTCCCAACTCAAGACCCCAAAAATTCTAACAATAATGCCATAAAAAACTAAAGAAAAAAGAACAAATTTTACCTAATTAACAAAAAAAAAGATACAATCAAAACCATGGAGTGCCGAATCTACACGAAGCGTCAAATGTTGTTTCTGCGTTAAAATTTTAATTATATATCTGATTCTTGTGAGGTGCAAAACTGCAACATCACACTGTTCATGAAAGTAAATCTCCTGCTCTTTTGGAAGAAGAAGGAGTTGATGGGAATAATGATGGAATTGACGACGATGTAGAAGGAGGATCAGTTGATGGGATTGATAATAGAATTGACGATGATGTGGAAAAAGAGGCAATTGATGGAAATGATGATGGAATTGACGATGATGTAGAAGGAATAGTGGATGGGAATTGTACCTAATATTTTACTATTTACCATACACCGTTCAAAAGTGTTTTAATTCTTATTCCTAAAACCGCATTAAAAATTCAATCAAAAATGACTTCTCGTACAACTTTTTAACATCATGTTTTCGTTCATTTATAATTAAATACCCTATAACTGTATCGAATTTAATTTTTTTAATTCAGTTTGCTATACCGGATAAGATTAGGATATATTGTGTTTTCGAATGACTAGACAAATATCGGACAAAGGCGGATAAGATCCAAATAAACCGCATTCCTCAGAAAGGACAAATTTCTTACTTCACCGGGTGAGATCCGGATTAATCGCATTTCTAAATTCGTACACATCTCGGATTTAACCGGATGAGATCCAGATTAATCGCGTTCCTCAAATCGTACAAATGTCAGACTTGACCGGATTAATCGCATCCGCCAGACCATAGAAAAAACGGACATGAATGTATACAATCCGGATTAATCGCATCCGAAAGACCGTACAAAACATGAAAATGGCCGGACTGGAACGGACACAAATCGGACTAATCGCATCTGTCAGACCGTATAATACACGGACATGATCGGACACAATCCGGATCAATCCAATCCTTCAAACCGTACGACTTTCGGATTCTACCGGACAATTGCCTCAATGTCCATTGGTATTTCGTTGGTAGTCTCCTAGTTTGCCGGTCGCACCGAACTCTGCCGAGCAAAGAACACAAGTGACAGGTTTTCGTCTGCTCGATCTACATCCCGTTCCTTTCTCCTTTATCCTGGCGCACTCCGTTCTTCCTTCACGGCCGCTGATTGGTTCACCTCACGGTCTAGCACGACCCTCATTAGCCGCCAGAGCATTGCTTATAACATGGCGGTTGTTCAACATCCTCTGGTTGTTTCCAGCATAGCTGCCTTCCGGCCGCTTATAACATGGCCACCTTCTGGTTACTTCAGACCTAAACGCATTCTGTCCGCTTATAACATGGCCGTCCGTTGTGATAGTGGCCGGTCCGTGCTGTGCCTCGTGGCCTGTAGTGGAATCTCAGTTCTGTGCCAGTTGCGTCTCGCCTGTGAGTAGTGTAGTCCCTTTTTGGCTGCTTGGACGTAATGGCCGCCACCAAGCTACCGATCGCTGATTACCATGGCAACGGGTGCCGCGAGAAAAATATCCAAAAATATTATTTTTGGATGAAAAAAACAAGGCAATTTTGAAAAACTTCGTTACAATATATATATATATATATGGTTGTGAGACGTGCCCATGAATGGGATTTACCGCGGTCCTACTGGGAGCCGCTGCCATTTTTTAGATGGCAGTAGCTCCCAGTGAGACCCTGCGGTGGTTGTTTAACCTTATTGTTTTAATTATATATATATATATATA
>CAKNWT010321972.1:0-13192 GCA_932066315.1 Andricus coriarius
AATAGCTCGCGGTTGTAAAATAGCGTTAAGGTCAGTAAATCGAAAATATGAATTTGTTTAGTAATTACAGACCGTTTTTCACAAAAAATCATCTTGGAAAGAAATAATGATAGGAATTCGTTTTATGGCTTAAGATGTGCAGTTTCGTAACGCGATTGATGTACAATTTGAAAAAATGAAATTAGATCAATATTTCGCGAAATAAACCATAACACATATTTCGGAATTTAATGAGGATAGCTACCGTATAAAAAGTGTTAGAAAAAAAGTATCTATTTCGCAACAATAGGGACCTCAGAAGGAAGGGGTACCGATGTACCTGCCTTTTTCCCGCCACATATCTTAAGCCATAAAGCAACTTCCTATCATTATTTCTTTCCAAGATGATTTTTTGTAAAAACGGTCGGTAATTACTAAACAAATTCATATTTTGAAATTTGGAAAACTGCGTTGCATTCTGGACATCTTAAGGATCGTCTGTGAATTTTTTCAGATTTTTCAAGACGTCCAGCTCGGTTTGGAAAGCCTCGAAAGTTGAGGCTTAAAAAAAGTGCCTCAAAAACCTTGTTTTTTGGCACGTTTTACATCGGCGCCACCGTAAAAGATTTTTTAGAACAACAGTACACATATCTTTCAATTCGGGAGACCTTAAGCTTTAATGTTTACCTGGCCGAAATTTTCTGCGATTTTTTTTTGAACGAGTTGCAAGTGTTCAAAGTGAGGGTCACGTACTTTTGACGCCGACTTTAGTTAGAGTTATTTGACGTTATTGATGATTCTTCTCAACGGAAATGGATATTTTTTAATAAAATCATCAAATATTGATAAGGACTAACCAGTTATAGTATTTTGAGGTTATGTTTGGCATTTCTAAACAGAAATGAATATTTTTAAATAAAAATCATCAAATACAGATTAGGACTATTTAGATTTAGATTAGGACTATTTAGAGTTACTTGAGGTTATTGATGTTTCTTCTCGACGGAAATGGGTATTTTTAAATAAAAATCAAGTTCGTCTTCATCAGTTCGTGATGATTTTTACCTCAAAACATCCATTTTCGTTGAGAAACGCCAAACATAACTTCAAAATACTCTAACTGGTTAGTCTTCATCAATATTTGATGATTTTTGTTTGAAAATATTAATTTTTGTTGCAAAGAATCATCAATAATTTCAAATAACTCTAGACTAGTTAGTCTTCATCAATACTTGATGATTTTTATTTAAAAGTACCCATTTCCGTTTGAAGAGAAATGGAATAGTTAAATGTTTAGTTTTCAAACAAATAGTTTAATTTTTAATGAATTTTTCAAACAAAAATGTTAATTTTTTATATAAAAAGAGCAATTTTCAAACTAAAGAGGTGAGTTCTCAATTAAAAAAGATCAATTTTCAACAAAAAATAGAATAGTTTAATTTTCAGTTGGAGAAAAAAAATTTAAACAATTAAAATACATTTACATGAAAAAACAATTTTCGACAAAAAATTAAGTTAAATTTTTGGTTTAAAGAATTGATTTTCAATAAAAACACTAATTTTAAGTCAAAGAAAAATTAATTTCCAATTTAATATAATAATTTTCTACAAAAAAAGGATAAGCTTTTACAAAATACAGAAATTTTCAAACAAATATGTAGTTGAATTTTCAACTAAAAAAGATAAACATTCAACCAAACATGGAATAGTTAAAGTTTCAGTTAGAAAAATAATTTTAAGAAATGGTTAAAAAATGTTAAAAAGATAGTTGCGAAGAGCGCACAATTTTTCAGCTCTTTAAAATTTACATTTGTAAAAGAAGGTATCATTTATTTATAAAAAGTAAAATCACATAATTTATTTATTTTCCACGTTGAAGGACCTTAAAGCCTAAATTTTTTTAAATTTAAACGCAAAATAAATAAATAAATGTTAAACTTTTGTAAATTGTGCAATTCATAGACTTAAAAAAATATGTAAATGCGCGCTAAAATTTTCCATACCCTAAATTGAAAAATTAATCAACGAATCTGAAGAGTTCCAAAATTATATCGTTTTAAGGAATTTTGAGTTAGGAACATTAAAAATTGAAAGATTAAATTTTTTAAACCGAACAGTTTTTAAATTAGATGTAAAATCATTTTAATTTTAGGTTCCCAGCAATTCTTATTGTTGAATTGTTATTCATAAATCAAAAATTGTTTTTTAATCTATTTTAAATATGCTCTTAAAATTATTATTATTAAAATGAAAAATCATTTAAAACTTTTCCAGTAATCTTATGAAAATTTTTGTATTATATTGGAACCTCTCAAAATCCTTGAACACCTTCAAAACCTTATTTCAGAATCTAGATTTTGTTTTACAATTTTCGGAATGTTTTCAAAGTTTTAAATCCTGGAAAATTAAAAAAAATCACTTAAAATGTTCCAAATTATTTTTTGATAATTTTGGATGTCTTTTGAAATCTTTTTTAACATTCTGTTTAAATTAATTTTTCAAAATAAAAAGTAATTTTATGTTTTCCCAGGAATCTTAAGAACATTTTTTTAACTATCGTAAAACGTTTATTCCCTTTAATATATACTTCCATGCATAAATCACATGACAGTTGTAAATATAACCTAATCTAATCAGAAAGTGTTATAATTCTGAAAAAATTGGATGTGAAATTCTAAGAATGATTAGACTAAAAATATCAGTCATTTTTAATGTGAAGTACAGAAATCTAATATGTAAATTACCACGCACAGTGTTAAATCACATGCACATAATATGGGGATGTTATGGAAGTATGTCGTAAATGGCGGTAGTTGTTGTTATTGATGGTATTGAAGTTGATAAGAAATTCAATTTTTAATTTTGAAAATTGAAAAATTTTATTTCGAAAGCTTATGGAATACCCTTCATTTAACTATTTATATAAGCATAATTCGGACGAAGGTGGACAAATTCCGCTTCGATTTTAACTTAATGTACTCTCTGTTTATGAGATTTAGAAAAATTCTGTTTCTATAGATAAACAAATGAATTTATGTTACATTCGTATAATTTCGGACAAACTTGAACAGAATTCAGAAGAGAATAGCAATTGAGATAGACTCGGATTACATCGGAAAAATTGTTATTTTCGAAAAGCTTCTAACCGTTTCTATAATTTTACATAGTACATAATGCAGTATTATATTCACCAATGAAATGCGGGATGACCATGAAGATAAAGACCGGCGTATAAATCTTTTCCATTTTTCTAGTAAGGGTAACAACTGAGTATTGCTTTATAGAAAAATTTGGTTGACACTGAATGAATATTCCGGGGTTTGACTAGCATATGTATAAGCTATCTTGATTGTTATGACATAATTTTCAGGGGCTTATCTTGTCCGTCTGATATATTGATATTTGTGTTTCATAAATCGTTTTAGAAGAAGTGATTCGATTACCTCAAGCCGAAAAAACCCCCTTTATGCAGTCAACAATTTTGTCGTTTGTTAATTATTCCATATCTACGTCATTCAGATGTTAATACCCACTTCTGTAAATACAAATATTCTGTTAAATTGTTGGTTTTATTCAAATAGCTTTGTTCTCAAATAAATGCTTGGACTTTGCCGCATCTAATTTTTTTAATATTCTAGACTTTACAACTTTGTAAAACGGAACTGGGTCCTCACATGTCTTATAAGACGTAATAAAGATAAAAAAATTCATCAAAATCTGGGACGTTATAGCCTCAATTTTTGTAGGTACATTTAGCTACAGCTGTATGTTTTAATATGATTTCAATAGATTTTTCAGCATTTTACGATATTTCAACCTATGTCTTATAGGATTTCAAAGATTTAAAGGGTTTGGTTTAGGAATTAGTTTTATCTTTTATTTTTAACATTCACATATTATTATTGACGTTAGCAATAATAATCATGCACTGGATACAAATTTGGCTTTTATCTGATTTCAATATTTGTTTATGTGCTAAGCTTACGATTTTGAAATAAACGCATTTGTTTTCTCAAGATAGATTTCGTAACTTTAGAGAAGAATCACGCAAAGTTTGCATACTTATACAATAAATCTGTACTGACGTCAAATTTAAAAAAATTTTAATTTGCATTTGACTAAGTTCTACTTACTACATTCTTAAAAGACATAATCAAAATGTACTGGTATTTTACGGTCCTGATTACGAACATAACCTGGATAATATTCGCAAATCTTGTTTGCAAGGTAAAGTCGAAAAAAATTTATTGAAACAAAATTGAATTATCGACACGTGCAAATAACACCCTGCAAATTTGAGCAAAATCAGATAATAAAGAGGCGTGCCTCGTCAGACAAAAAGTTAGATTTTTGTTATTTAATTATTTATTCGATATTCTTTGAAATATATTTTCACCCTTTAATTGTTTGAACAATTGATTTTCAGCAACAAGATGCAAAGTGATGCAAAGTTCAAATTCAAACAAGCTTGCTTATCGATGTGAGAAACAACTTATTTATTATAAAAATTATGAAATTGTTTAAGAAGTCATGACGTTCATAACTGGACGTTGAAGCATTATTAAATTGATAGAAAAACTTTTCTTTTGCTTATTGATAATTCATTGGAAATTTTATTGATATTTATGTACTTTTTCACAAATTGTAAATGTTCTTCAAAGGTCCACAAAATGAAGAGGCATGCGCGGTAGATCAGAGTATGGTATCTATATGTATTTTGGGGCGCTGAATACGAATCTGATATTCGTTTTCCCCTTGAACATCAGGGTATTCCCCTAGATGCAACATGTAGGGGTTCTTCACAGAGCATAAATCCTATCCCCGCTGCAGGCGTAGTCATCATTGCTCCTGTCAAACCCCTAAACTCTAGCTTTCTTAATCGTCGCAACCTGTCCTGTATCATTTTAAGTTCCGCCCGTGGCCACCAGACTACGGTCGTATATAGGAGCCTTGGTTTAAGAACAGCAAAGTAGAACCATGCAAGCATTTTAGGTCCTAAGGCCCACTTCGGAAAACATCAACCTTTTGCCATAAAATACAGGAGCTTCAATAATCAGAACATCGTAATTTCTCGTGAAAATGATCAGGCTCGTCTTTTCTGGATAAACCCAGGCTTTCAGGCTATCGCACGAGAGCTATACGATGCGAAGCGTCGACCTTGTGAGACCCAGCAACGTTTCCAGATAAGTCCCCTTAACTAGGATTAAAAAGTCATCCGCCAAGCCCTGGGTTTAATACTTCTCCTTATTCAGCCTACAAAGGTGGCCGTCTACTGCAATGCAGTGAACGGGCAATCCTCGTGTGGGCACCCTAGTGGCACTATTCCCCTGACTGCCCTGCGGCTCATCTGGAATCGTGTCTTCTCCGACGTAGCATACTTCCTATCCAGCCTACTAGCAGGTCTGCCACTCCACACCTCGAAGCCTCTCGACAGATCACTTCTGGAGGAGTATTGCTGGAGGCAACTTATATATCCAAGAAGTTGCCCACAACATACCCCTTTTGTTCGAGCTGCTGCTCCAAGTTTGTAACGACGGCATGGAGCGCAGTTTCTACCGAGCAGCCTGCCTGAAAAGCCTGCTGCTCTCTGAAGGCCACTCTGTGTAAGAATGCTGTATAGACGCTATCCACACGTGGTGATTGAAAGGGACAGCAGGACTCTACAGCGTATTCCACGTTATTGTTATCAACGACCATGTCAGTGAAAATCCTATCGGCCTTGTCCTCATCTTGGTCTCAGCCTTGCACCTCTTGATCGGTTAAAATTCGCTAAAAACCCGAGAAGTGAAATTTCACCAGGTTATTCCGCGTTGCTCCTTTATCTTTGGCCAACTCTTAATTATCGAGCTTCCTAAGCCCGAAGCGAACTTCCGGGTTTTCAGCTAGGATCTTGTGGAGCCTCGCTGTTTCTGGAATATTCTTTGATTCATCGCCAAAGCCCCTACAATCCTTCTGTTGATACTTTTTTATATCTTTACTGTATTCATACTGGGCCGTCCTATAAATGTCCCAGCACGAAGGCAGTTTAATTCTGTATGCCCTGTTGCACAATGCTCTTGTCTTTCAAACGAGTTTCTGCAGGTGGGTGTTCCACAATTCTGCTCCTTTCTTAGACTTAATTGTGCTTGTAGGGCAATTGTTATCATTTTATCACCTCAGAGTCCTTCGCGGAAAATCCGTGGCGTGCTATGAATTATCTATGGCACCATAGATGGTGTGGAATTCCACGAGCCTGCCTTCTAGTTTCTCTCTATATGAGATCCAAAATGAATTTCTGGGGTTTCTGATCAGTGAAAATACCAGTTTTTCTAAGGTTGACCAGAACAAAATATATTTGTGGTCCGAAAGAGATTCCTTACCTGAAACTCTCTAGCACACTAGCTTGCTCCTCAATTCATCCGAGCATAGAGTGAAATCGAGAACCTCACTCCTGTTTTTAATCTGGAATGTGTGAGTAAGACCCCGATTCAGAATCTCCAGCTCAGCGTTCGCTAGGTATTCCATTGAGTCACCCCCTCTGTCATTGATGTTTGTGCTCCCCACACTCAATGTTGGGAATTTGCTTCACAACTTAATAGCTGAGAAATCCTGTTCTCCTGGCAGTGCCGAATCAGAGCCTCCAACTTTCTGGAAGGCTAGATTCCTGGAGCAAAGCTGAAGCACCAAGATCGAATCCATACCCTTGACGTTTATGCATGCCTTCGGTGTTTTTTCGCGCGCCTCATTATACATGGAGCCTTATCCTGACAAGATACCTATCCTTTTCCTGTATAATTAGGCTTTTGTATCAGGGCAATACCAGATTCCACCACTGACATGCGCTTGGTCAGACCTGCAAAGATGCCTTTGCTGTGGTGCAAAGTAATCTGCATCATAGAGATTGCCGTCTCAGCCATTGATAGACTAATTCGGGGCGTCTGTGCACGTTCCTGGTCCCCACCTCTTTCTTGTAGAACAAGCCTCAGAAGCTGCTCTAGGTGATGTTTCCGCAGTCATCTCCACCTCTGAGGTGTCTTAGCTGCTGTTTGCAAACGGCGCTGAGCAGGCTCTCTTTCTCTACACTACTACGGTTCCTCTGCATTACGCAGAGCCCCGTTATTTGTTCTTCCACCATGACAGCAAGATTACTGTCATCGGTATAATAAGTCTGCACCGCTCCTGGTGGGCTGGATCCTGAGGAGCTGCTCACCTTTGGCGGTGGGTTTCACGAGGGTCCCGGACCGATGCCCTCATTGATTTTATTTTATTTTTTCATGTTGCCCATTTGGTCCCACGAGAAACTAGGGAATTAAGGAACGTTCCTTGTATGACCCTGCTAGCGGAGGCGGGTCTGCGTACCATGTAATTTTACCTGGTTTCCCAAAGGTCATTCATCCCTTTATACGGCGCGACGATCACATAGTGGCTTGACAGCATGAGGGCTCGCGCCCCTCTGTTCCACCTATTCCAGATTTGTAGTCCGATGAGACCATTAAGGCTCCCACCAGCTACAAGGTTCTGCGACTCCGAGGCACCTATTGAAAAAATGTACTTGACAACATTGTTTGGATCGCTATTAGAAGAGGTTAAAATCTAAATTACAAAATTTTTCCCCATAACGTATATTGATGTATTTTGAGATGCTGGTTATAAAAAAGATCTCAAAAGTATTCCCAAATAACATTTTCAAGGTAGAGTCGAAAAAAATATTTCTATGTTGCCAAAAATGGCATTTATTTTTAATATTCCGAGCTGGAAAGACTACCATTTTAAATAAAAAACACTTTTTTAGACATTCATGATTTATTATCGGAACAAAATTTATTCAAAACATTACAATTTTAATGTCAGTTATAGAAATTCTTAGATTTTATTATTATAATTATAATTCTGGTAAGCACTTTATATCATTATAACATGAGCTCACGAGTGACATTGAGAGTTTTTTTTCCATAGTAGGTATCAACTTAAGGCAGCAATCATTCTGAATTAACTGTATCCATTTGCGACTTCGTCGATAAGAAAATTGTAAATGAATTATTTTTATACTTTAATTACTCCTAGTAAGGTCTGTTAACAAATGCCAAAGAGACGTGTCTTGCAGGCCCATCAGTTTAACATTCAATTAACATTGGTAAAAGTGTCACTTTTAAAACTGGTCAGGTAAAAAGTATATTCCTTCATTGGAAATACTAAGTGATGTGCTACATATTTATTACCTTTTTGAATAATTAGTGGTTGTTTAAATAACCAACTTTAATCGCATAATTGAAAAATAGAGTCAATTCTTCTTAAAAGATGTCAATTTTTTTATATATGATTATTTATTTGATATTCTGTCAAATATTGTATACCCTTTAATTATTTAAACCATTTACTTGCAGCAACAATATGGAAAGAAATAAAAACTTTACAATCAATCAACTTTTCTGATCGATGCAAAGAATCAACTTATTAGTTGTGAATGTTATGGAATATGACTAGTCTGGTATTGGTCTATTACTGGAAGAAGTTAAATTTACAAAAAATTATGAAAGACGTAGGTAGGAGTATTGTAGTCTACACGCTCTACTTTATAATTGAATGCGATTGGCTTAAAGCGGCCTACAGGAACTTCTCCAATTTCATCTTTTGTCAATAGAAAAATTTTTCCGCTTTCCATGTTCATTTTTGCCCGCTCTCTACCACCCCTGCTACGTTTACCTGAATATATCCCAGCAAAAATATTACTCGTCTCTAATATAGCAAATATGTCACCATTGGCTGTTGATAATACAATTTGCTCTTTAGTTGGCACAGGCGGATACACATTACTTCGTTCAAATATTCGAAGTCGCTCATCCGCAGGAAAAGTGTATCTTCGAAGTTCAAATATCCGTCCCGGATTCTTATAGGAAGACAGTCGAATAAATTCAAGTTGGTCAAGTTCATATTGAAGTCCGGACGAAGATTCAATCGTGGTAGGTGGAGCTGTGAACCTGGCAGGAGGAGACCTGGACATTGTAGGAGGAGACCTATACCTGGCACGAAGAGGAGGTCCGGGAGGAGGAGGAGTCTCTTCCGTCGAATGAGGTATGTTCAGAGGCAGAGGTCTGTCAGAAGAAATATGCCTGCCTGATAAAGAAGATTCACAACGAGGATCACCACGAATAGGCTTGCTCTTAGGTGAACACTCGGATTGTGAACTTAAACCTGCAAGAATGAACAAAGGATTCATTTCTTTTGAATTATTTAGTTATTACATAACATCCATGTGCCGAAATCAACAGCTAGTCTGTGTTAGTCTTGAAGATGTACCCGAAATACTTAGGGATCATTATTTTTGAAGGTTCGTCGAAAATTTTCATTTTGACTTTTTCTTTACAGAATGTGACAAGCTTTTATACACCTTGTAATAATAATGGTTTTTTTTTGAGAAATCGAAATAATACACTTTCGGCACCGTAACCCTATAATTTCCTTAATCAACTCTAACTATATTGGGTGCCAGACCCTTCTTGGTTCAACGAAAACACAATCACAAGTTGTATATTTCCCTAGCTTCTCGTAGGATCAAAATGAACACGCTTAACAAGAAATATGGAAAAGGAGGATGAATGGAGAAGGCGAAGGGGGAAGGGTTTGGGCCTTAAGGTATCCAACATAACCCTTTCCTCTCCATCTGTGTCTCCAACAAGCCAAATTCAGGTGGCGATTGTGCCCCTAGCTCCCTCGCGAGCTCAGGGATCGACAGTCCCTTTGAACGAGGCTAGAGAGTCTTCTGTAGCTGGAATGACAGCTGCTCAGAGCACTAATCCCTGACGATGGTAGTAGCCCATACCAACTACTCCGACTCAACGTTCACTACGGAGCAGTATGAGATCTTCAGGGAGCTACTTGGAAGGCGCTCGAAAGAGTGTCCCCAGATCAATGGCCAAAATACGTGACCACCTTCTGCAGGGGGGTGGGGGGGTATTTGTATTTGTGGCAGCCGACCTAGCGACTGAAGCTTGGCTACTTAAAGCAGTGTTGAAGACAAAGCTGTAGGAAGGTGTAGCTCTTAAGGTAGTTCGAGAGATAATAGATAAGGCAAAGCAAGAGAGTTGGACCAACTTTTGCACAGACTTCGAGAAGGGACCTGACGCGGCTAGACTGGATAAGCTGCTTTCTCGAAATCCGGACGCTATTCTCGGCAATCTGAAATTGTCCAGCAGGGTGTACTCAGAGTCGAAAGAGGATACCTTGGCTCACCTGATCAAGGCATGGATGGGTACGGGAGTAGTCTTTATTCCAAAAGCAGCTAGCATCGGTTATAACTTACTCAAGGAATTCTGTCCCACCAGCCTAACATCTTTCCTACTAAAAACAGTGAAAAGACTTGTGGATAGAAAAATCCGCGAAAATGTCTTGTCAAGTAGGCCACTTCACAAGGAGTAACACGTCTATAGGGCAGGTCACTCGACGGAGACGGCCCTAAGCGGAGCAGTGAACCTAACTTATGGACATCGAGGGAGCCTTAAAAAAAACGTCTCGAGAGGCGATCAGGGTGGCCATGATCTCATCTGGTGTCGTGGAATGGACGTGCCACATGTAGACCAACAGGAATCTAACTACGACTTTAACTACCACTTTATGTTGAATCGTTGACTCGGGATGTCCGCAGGATGGAGTTTTATCGCCCTTCCTGTGGTTCTTAGTAGTGGATGAACTACTTCATCTACTCTCGAATCAGGACTACCACGTCATAGGCTATGCGGACGATATAATGGTTATCGTGCGCGCCCAGCATCTGGATGCGCTCTTCGGCGTAATGCAGCAAGCACTGATGATAGAAGATTCACGGTGCAAGAAAACTGGACTACCGCTCAATCCGAGTAAGACAGACGCGGTTGATTTTACAAGAAGGTATAAGTAGGGAACAACAAGTACACTGAAACTTTGAGGACAACAACTGGAAATCAAAGAACGAGCTAAATATCTAGGAGCCATTCTGGATACGAAGCTGTTATGGAACGAGCACCTGGAAAATAAATGCAAGTATCTAAAAGCGTCTCTATGTCTCTGTAGGAGATCCATAGGGAAAAGCTGAGGCTTGAAACCGGAGTCACTTATGTGGATCTACACAGCGATCGTGCGACCTAGGCGACCGAGGGGTATAGGTTCCCCTTGTTAAGCATTCATTTTTTTAAATGAATTAATGGTCTAGAGAATTAGGGTTATGGCGTTTGACTTTAAAATTAAGTAGGATTTTGCTATAGCGATCTATTAGAATATCCCCATTTTTATATTTTTTTTAATGGGATAATCTTTGCCCCTTTCCATGTTTTCATCGGCTGTTGATAACGTGATTAGTTATTGGGTAGGGATGGGCACAAAGTCAATTTCTCTCGTAAGTAATTAAATTGGCTCAACCGCTGGAAAAGTGTATCTTCAGCTTCAGAGCTTTCTTGTGAGATTTAAAAAAAATAGTTTTTTAGGCTCTCGTAGACATAAATACTATCCTATAATAGCTTCGTGAATGAGGATATTATGGGACAAAGTATTTTCTTGTTAATAATATTGTTAAATCATTTTTTGTGGTCCTATCCCATATTAGTATCAAGTTAAATAGGATGGATTTGAATAAACCGAGCTTGGTTTAACAATAATAGTATTCAAACAAATTGATAACCGAGTTATTAGCGTCACAAATGGGGAGGGGGTAACGCGACTTTTCTGAAATAATACATTTTTTTCAAATTAATTATAAATATTCGTCACAACATTAAATATGCCTAAATCCGCCGCCCATAAACAGTGCTGTACAAACTAATTAACAAGAAGCTCGTCTTTTATGCCCAACAAAACTTTTCAAAAATGCTGAAATAGCGCCAAGATAAAGGTGGTCAACACCTTTTTGAAAGTAGCAGAGTTATATCTGATAAAAAAGAAGTTTTGAATCTGTGGTGATGACGGTCTTTTCGTATAGGATTTCAAATAGCCTCAAATGCGCCGCCATAAAAATGAACAAGAAGTCATAATCAAATAGTCGGTCTTTCGCACATGCTATCCATTCCCCTGTTTATCCAAAATACTTTAGATTAAACTGAATTGACGCAAACCTGTTGAGATTTGTACCGTTCTTAGAAAATTCTTTTAGCCTAGATTTTAGTAGAGTGAGTCATTTTTGCTATCAGCGTGTGGTTGGTCGATGATGAGTGTCAATGAAAGGGTTGATTTTTTTTTATTTTGCCGGTGGCCCATATGAGCGCATTTGAAATTCTATACAAAAGCTCCTCATCCCCGCGGATTGAAAACTTTTTTTTCTTTATCGGTCATCAGTTTCCAAAGTGTTATGACCTCCGTATCTTGGCAAATTTTTATCGGAAGGAATGCAAATCATTTTGTAATGGAACAAAATTCAGTTCTGATCACTTTCAAAAATTGCATGTCCGCCCTATCACATTTAACGTTATTCTGGAAGGGCTACAGAATGCTTGAAGAATAAACAATTTTTTTGTTGCCATCATTTGGCAAAGTGTTAGAACCGCCGTATTAGAGACAAACTACGTTTGAATTCAGAAACGTGAATCTCATTTTTCCTAAAACCAAAATTTCTACATCTTAATCCTATAGGATATTCCGGGCCTTTTTGGTCGTTATATTACCCGATTTGGAACAAAGTTGGGAAAAACCATTTTTTCTTGGAAAAATTGAAAAAGGTGGGAGATTTGCATGCCTTCTATTGAAAAACATTTAATAGGTATGATTTTGGACCATCCTAACCGACACACATTTAGAATTTGAATTGTAGCATGCCATAAGGGCTACGCCAACATTTTTGCGATTTCACAGGAGGGACAAAAATTTCATTCTCATTTTAAATAAAATGAGAAAATCTAAAGTAGTGTTGAATTGAATTCGAAGCAGTTTGATTGAAAAATCTTATCAAGTTTCGAAAAAATTTTGGGAAATATTTTTTGTATCGTTCGAAGCGCAAGTTTTTTCACCTGTCGATAGTGACAAAGGGTCCAGCTTAGAATCTTATGGCATCCTAATACTATTCATGTACCTTTTTTATGTGAGCATGATTTGTAATAACGTGACGAATTTCCGCGACAAGCATACAAATGTTTTCAAAATTATTTATGATACATATTATAATGTTATATTCACCAATAGAATGAAGGATGACCGTCAAGGTGACCAGAGTATAAACGATCTCCATTTTTTCAATTTAGGGGACAAAGTGATTATTTCGTTTATAAAGAATTTG
>CAKNWT010321981.1:0-10946 GCA_932066315.1 Andricus coriarius
TCTATATATCGTTTGAACTGTTCGTTGTCTATAGATAGATTGAAGTCACCGTTGAAAGTCTCGCTAACTCATGTCCACGGATGGTTATTTTTCTATTGTTTGTCGCTTCTTTTTTATTGAAAAAAGGGGAATAGGGGGACAAAGTGTATAAATAGGGGAAAATAGGGGATATTCAAGAAAAAAGGGGAAAAGGGGGGAATAGGGGACACACTTGCATCCCTGTAGGTTTAAAATCTCTGTATTACAACATGAAATAATAAAAAAAAATTAAATTATTGATTTAATCAATAGTTATACTATTATTATATACATATATCCGCATAAATAAAATATTTTCTGTGAAGCGAGATTCTGGGTTAAACCGTCCGATCTTTTCGTATGAATGAGAAGATTGTTCAAACGAGACAAAGTAAAAAGACTTCTGGGTAGTCAAAACGACAACAAAAGACGTTCTCACCTATTTCCCGCATCGTGTCGCTCGAATGCATCCCACCAGCCTCTCTTTCGCTCTTCTCTTTCTTCTTATATACCTATCTCATTCCTTACCTTCTCAATCGACCCTTTCAACTTTTCAATTAACGACTCTACTCCCTCCTCTTTTTCATACCTAACATTCTCCTTTACCTTTTTTTTTTTAAAATCTTTTAATTTATCTACCCCCCAGACTCCCATTTTCCTGTTCCATTCTCCCCCTCTCTCCTTTCTCTCTCTGGCGCGCTTACGGACGCCACCTCTCAGTGTAGTTATTTCCGGGAAGTGCTCGCACCCTATCTCATTCCCCACCTTCATACTCCCTATCATATTCCTCATTCTTTCTTCTACCACGATATAGTCTATTACTGTTTCTCCCTTACATATAAATGTGATCTCTCCTTCCTCATCTCCTTTCATATTGCCAATGCACATAATCCAACCTTTTTCTCCTATTGCGTCTAGTAACCTCCTCCCCTCCCGGTCTGTCGCTCTATATTTGGAGCTCCTTATACAGGCCTCCTTTTCTTCATCCCAAATCCCGCCCCCTTTTTTCCAGTTCAGGCATTCAAATCACCTCCTATCAAAACCAACTCTTCCTTTTTTTCCTCCATCCACCTACTTATTACTCTCCACCCTTTCTCTTCCCCTCTTCATCTATATACAAAAACCACCGCTGAAACCATGCTGCACATACATGTACGTTTAACGTGCTCCTTTCTTGCTTCTTGCATACACATAACCTTTAGGTAACATTCTTTTCATCTCCTTCCAGCCTTTCTCATCCGCCCAAGTTTCACTCATCATAATCACATCCCATTTTTCTAACTTCTGCCAAAATCCTGCATTATTGTTCTTCAATCCTGACACATTCCAGAAAGCTATTTTCACGTTTATTTTCACGGAGGAACCATTCCTCCCTATTTATACACATCCTGTCTCTCCCTATCCATACCATGCGCCCCTTTTTCCTTTCTTCCCATGCCTTTAGCTCTATTTGCCATCTCTTTTTCCTCTCCCTCAATGTCAAATCTTCTTCAATTCTTTCCCTTCTTCCTCTCAATAATTTTTTCTTCTCCTCACTGCCTACTTTTACTACAAACATTCCTTCTTTTCTTTCCTTCATCCATCCTATTCTTTTAACTCCTTCGAACCTTACCTGAACTCCAATATCTCTCATAAGATATGGAAGGCATGAGGGAGGATTTGAGAATCAGGGATGAGAAGTGGGAAAAAGAGATGAAAGAGCTGAGGGACAGATGAGAAGGGTTAGAGAGGGGTAGGAAAGAAAAAGACGGTAAAATAAAGCAGATGGAAGAGAAGATTAGGGGGCGGAAGGAAAGGAATGAGGAAAGGCTTGAAAAGGTGGAGGGAAGGGTGGCAATGAAAGTAGTTGAAGGTGGTGAGGGGACGAGATTAAAGGTATTTGGGAGAAGGTAGGGAATATTATAGAAGAGAAAGTGGTAGGGCGTAGGAATGCGAAGGAGGAGAGGGCGGATAGGGAAAGGATAAGGGCAATGGAGATGAGAATGGAGAGAAGAGAGAAGGAGGACAGGAAAAACAATATTGTGATAAGAGGATTGATGTTAAAGAGCGGCGAAGAAAGGGAGGGCGTGGAACCACTGCTACAGAGCATAGGGAGGGTTAAAGGGATGGTAGGGAAAGTTAAGATGGAGGGGAGGAAGGAGAAGGAAGTGGCGGTTGTGGAGTTGGAGAGCTGGGAAGTAAGCTTGGGGATAATGCGAAATAAGAATTAGATAAAGGATAGGGGAGTTTTCATCGATCACGATTTGACGATAAAGGAAAGGGATGTGCAGAGAATGCTGTACGACAGGGCTAGGAGAGAGGAGTGAAGGGAGATCGGCGAAGGCAGGATATCAGAAAATAAGAATAGACGAGAAAATGTGGGTGTGGGACGAGGAGAAAGAGGTGTTGAAGGAAGTGCAGGGGAAATTATTTCGTAGGGAGTAGGGGGGTTGGGGTGATGCAGGGTAGAGGAGTAGTGAAGGTGCTATACTGGAACGTAGCAGGGATAAAGAAGAAGGATGAGGAGTTCTGGAGGTATATACAAGAGTTTGATGTCGTGGGGCTGGTAGAGACGTGGGTAGAAAGAAAGGAATGGGATAGGATAGAGCCAAAGCTGCCAAGGGGGTATAGATAGAGACTCCAGGAGGCGGTCAGAGTCAAGAAGAAAGGAAGAGCTAGTGGGGAAATTATAACCGGTGTTAGAGAAGGATTAGATGAAGTAGTTCATGGAGAGGAAGAGGGAGTGCAAATGAGAGAAGTAAAGATAGGAGGGATAACGTGTAAGTTTGTGACAGTGTACAATAAGGATGGGATGGAAAGAATTAAAGAAAAGGTGGAAGACTTGCTAGGCGAAAGAGAGAAGGGTATGGTGGTACTGGGTGGGGACCTTAATTCGAGGATGGGGGGGGGAGGGCCTTTACAGGGAAGGGGGCCTTTACAGTGAAGGGGGCCTTTAAAGGGAAGGGGAGAGCTTCGAAAGGAAATCGAAGGATAAGATAATAAATAAGGAGGGTGAGATTCTAAGGGACTGGATGAAGGATAGAGGCTGGGCGGTGGCGAATGGTATGGCAACTGGACACGAAGGGGGAGAATACACATATGTAAGTAAGGTGGGGGTATCGGTGATAGACTATGTAGTCATGAATATGAAAGGGTGGGAGGCGATGGAAAGATTCGCAGTAGAAGGGAGAGTGGAATCAGACCATCAGTCATTAGGGTTATGGGTAAGGGGCGAGAGCGGCGGAAGGCAAGGGGGTGATAAAGGGTCGATGGGGGAGAGGGTGAGCTGGTCGAGGGAGGCGATAGATAGGTATAAGGAGCAGTTAGGAAAGTTAAGCTTTGAAGGGGAGTCGGTGGAAGAGATATGGGAGGATTTAAAAGAGAAAGTGAAAAGTTGCGTACAAAAGAAGGTATTCAAAAAGAAGAAGAAAGGAATGGTGAAGGCGTGGTGGGATGGGGAATGTAAAAAGATGAAAAGGAAGGTGAAGAGGAAGTACAAGAAGTAGAAGGAGAGCACAGCGAAAGGGGAGGAGTACGTTGAAATAAGGAAGGAGTTTAGATTGATGCACAGGAAAAGGAAAAAGATTTGTATTTGTATTTATTCAAAAAAAGTCCCTAAGGCTAAATAGCCCTCTAAGGAACAGGATGATACAGGGTCATTACAAATTTGTGAAGAAACTGATCGGCAGAATTCTTGATTAATCTTATAATCTAATCTATAAACTAAATAAAATAAATAATTAGAGTCGACTTCAGACTGTGTATCAAATTAGGAATGAGATTAATGTGTAGTAATAAACATTAGGTGATTAATTAGTAGCGCTTGTTAATGTTAAGGTAAAAATAAAGAGGGGGAAACTGTGTCTAAAAGAAATACATGGTAAAAGTCAATGAAAACAAAAGGAAATTTGAAGATGAAATGTTCAAGAACTAAATATGAGAGTTTACCAGTGAGTAATTTCAAGAATTGGGTTAGGAGTATTGTACAAATATTCGAAAAATAGATTCTTGAAATTATACAAGGAAGGTGCATTTCTAATATCGTATGGTACTTTATTCCATAACCGGGCATCCCTTACTATAAATGATCTTTGAAGCTGACACGTTCTGTGAAAAGGAATCTTAAGGATTTTATGTCTTTTACGAAGCTTAGACTGTGCTGGAAGGTCTCTGTCTACAAATTGAAATAGGTTGAATAGATATTCGGGAGCTTTATTCTGAAAAAGAGTGTAAAGCAAATTACCCATAAATAATTGTCTTCTCTTGGCAACATTGAGCAGACCAGCCTTAAGTCTTCGTGGAGTTATGTGTTCGTATTTAGGCAAATATTGTAGATAAAACGGACACAGGCATTTAACGCACGCTCAAGCTTGAAGTTTAAATCGTTGGTCAAATCATCATATACTAAACAGCCGTAGTCAAAATGGGGCAAGATTAAACTGTTAACCAAAAGTATCCGAGTGGAGGTAGGTAAAGAGTCCTTATTCCTGTATAGTTGTTGTAGAATTCTGTATATTTTCCTTGAGATACTCTATACCTGTTCCTTCCAGGACAAAGTACGGTTATGGAAATATCCCAGATCTTTAACCACTTCCGAAAAAGGGATAGTAAGATTCTCGATGCGAAGAGGTGGAAATGATGCCAGTGTTTCAAGCGACGAAGATGAAGTAGGTCCAACAACAATTGCCTGAGTTTTGCCCGGGTTAAGAGTAAGTCCATTCTTCCAGGCCCAGAGGATAACGCGATCGATATCCTCTTGGACTAGAAGAAGTAATCTACTTAATGCAGAAATTGGTCCCGATAAGTAAATTTTGAAATCGTCAGCATATTTGTGGTGTTTGCAATGTTGAAGTTCACTTCCAAGGTCAGAAGTGAACAAATTGAAAAGGAGGGGTGCCAGAATGGAGCCCTGAGGAACCCCACTCTTGAGCTCCCACCAGTCAGAAAGCTCACCACTACTATTAATAATTCTGTGTGACCGATTATTAAAATAGGATTTAAACCACTTGATGACAGAGTTTGACACGTTAAAAGATTTGAACTTTTGTAGGAGCAACTTATGATTGCCATATCAAAAGCCTTCGAAAAATCAAACAGAACAACAACCGTGATCTCCCTATTATCCATTGCTAATTTAAGATCCGTCGTTACTTTAAGGGAAGCAGTAAGAGTGCTATGCTTTGCCCGAAAACCTGATTGCATCGGGTCAATTGGCCGGAAGTCTTTCGGAAAAGTATATACCAACCTGAAGGGAAGCATTATAGATATGCAATAGAATAGGAAAGATAATTGGAAGGGCAAGTTTAATCATTTTGATTGATATTCCATCATTTCCAATGGCATTTGATTTGATCTCAAGTGTATTTTCCAAAAGTATTTCAGGTGTGATGTCATCGAAAAAGAAGTCAGAGTCATTAAATGTTGAGTTAAGAGTGGTAGTGGAAAATGATGATGATAAGTCTGGAACTGGGAATGTAAAAAAAGTCTTTAAAAGGTCATCAGGCGGAAAATTACTATCTATAGATTCTTGCTTGGGCGGAATTAGGTGTAAACGTCTAAGAAGATGCCAAATGTCCTCTTTTTTGTCTCTATGTGCAATCTCGTTATAATTGTATTGATTAAACGCATCTCTAATCTTAGTTTGAACTAGGTTTCTTGGTTTACGAAATTGAGCTTGTATTATACTGCTTTTTGTTCTTTTTGCAAGTCGGCGCTTGCCATCACGTTCCCTCATCAGGCTCTTAATTTCGGATGTTATCCAGGGGGCAGCTTTATTAAAGCTTTTAGGAACGTGTAACGGAGAAAATTTATTAAATACAGAGACTAGGTAATTAGTCAGAGCGTCGATTTTATTATTTATATCTATATCTAGTAATATTTTTTCCCAATCATACGTCATAAGATGTTCGTGGAATGTATGTTCATCAATTTTAGAGATATTCCGCACCAGTCTTTGGGTTGGTTTTGAATTTAGATTATAGCAAAATTGAAAGGTAATGTTAATCAAGTCGTGGTTGGAGAGAAAAGGGATAGCATGTTGTTCGTAGGAACTAACCTTATCAATATCGTCTACAATCATTAAGTCAATAAGAGTACTGGAACAATCAGTATGGTGAGTGGAATCATGAGGTACAATCGAGAGTCCTGAAGAGTGTACCAAAGATGTTAGATATTTAGAATGATTGGAAGTAAGATTTAGGTTAGTGTTAAAATCTCCAGTAAGGATGTATATCATTAAGCTATTTCCCTTTCGGCGAGCCTCTAGGGGTTAGCGTGACACTACCCGATTCAGGTAGTGTTTTTTAGGTGGAATTTGTAGTAAATGGGCTCACCACACCCACGACCGCCAACAGCAACACGCAGTAGTATCAGACGGTCACCCATCCAAGTACTAACCGCGCCCAACACTGCTTAACTTCAGTGATCTAACGGGAACTGGTGCTTCCAGCGTGGTATGGCCGTTGAAGGATAATGTTATTAAAGTTAGGAATGAATGAAAAAATTACCGATTCAAGCTCTGTGCCATACACTGATAGAAATGAATAAGTGGTACAACAATATTTATGATTAAATTAGCTCTATTTTATTGCTGGTATAGATACAGCCATACAGTATGTCTGTTTTGGCCATCCGATTCTTGTTGCTTACGAAAGTAGACGCGCAGGCGCGATCAAGATGGGCCTGTTGTGAACTAAACAAAGCGAGTCGGGTAAATCAGTCATACAAAGGGTATTGCTAAACGACAACATTTCAGAGATAGTTCCCTCAAGCAAATGTTTAATAGAATTACACATTTCATACAATAGCAACACAAATATTACATTTTTGTACCACAAATATAAGTAACTTGTATTTACCATATTTCAGTAAGTGCATTTCCTACTCTTTATCATTGAAGTACACGTATTATATTATAAATATACTCGTAATTTTTCAACCAACGATCATATGGTTAAATCAACATTATTATTTCTATCAGTGTAGGAGGCATTGGGCGGTTTATAAACTACTCCCACTAAAACACTATCAGAAGTTGACTTAACTTCAACAAAGAGAAATTCGGTCGTGGGGTAAGTAGCTACTGAACTCACACCAACCACAGTAAAAATTATCTAGTCAAAAAAATGATTTCTTGCGAGCTAAGAACCTAGTTTCTTTAAATCTATTTTTGACACCTTAAGTAATATTTCCTCATTTCAATGGAATTGATTGTTTATAGTGATAAATACATAATACGTAATTAAATACGTATTATCTATTTAAATGGGGTAATTCATCCATATATGTATTCAGAACAGAGCTTTTCGTATTAAAACATAATTTTGTTTGAACTAAAGAAAATTGTGCATTGTTATACGGTCAAAGAAAAGGTTTTCTAATTTGAAGCAATTTCTGGGTTACCTTTATTCAATATCCCGTCTGGACTCGAACTTTTTCAGGACAAACGCACTGGAAAAGTCCTACTTAATTTTTTATTTTTTGAGCAGGCTTATTTTAGAACAAAAATACCGAAAAAGTTCCACTGAATTATATTAAAATTATTACATGTCTTAAATAATTTTTATATTATTTTGAACTCTTTTGGTAATTTATTCCCATCTAAACAGTACTTTTTTGGGGAATAAATCCCATCAGCACTTATAATTATAAAAAAATATAATAATAATAGATCTTTTCTAGCATTTTTGCCCCAAGAATTATTTAGTACTTGTAAAATTTTCCAAATAAAATTAAGTGGGACTTTTCTGGTACTCTGATCATTATTTGGACTTTTAAGGAATTTCAAGAAAAGTTGGTGCTGAAGTATACTGATTGAACTCATACCCACTTCGATGCTGTCTTATGTGTGGGGGGGGGGGGGGCGATCACAAATATTTTTATTTTGTAAGATACTTTCAAATCTGCGAATCACTAAACAAAACAGTTAAACATGTTTTATTGTAAACAGCTGTTTGTCAGGGAAATCTAGCGATTAGGGACAATCCAACTGTTTTGTTAAAAGTTCGTCTTTTTGGATTGAAAATTCATCTTTTATCGTGGAAAAGTCATCCTTCTTGGTTGGAAGTGAATTTTTTTTTAGTGAAAATTCAACTTTTCAGATTGAAAATTTGACTATTTGTTGAGAATACGTTGGTTAATAATTTATCTTTATTAAATGAAAAATTCAATTGTTTGTTTGAAAAATCTTTTTTGGTAGAAAATCAATTTTCGGTGTAAAAATGCAGTTTTTTGGTTAAACATTAAACTGTTTCAATTAAGGACTTTTTTGTATTTCGTTCAAAACGTATCTTTTTTTGGATAAATTCAACTGTTTGTTAATTAAAATAAAAATATTTTTTGGTTGATATATCAACTATAACATTTTTCGTTGAAAATTCATCTTTTCAGGCTGAAAATTATTCAACTGCTTCGTTGAAAGTTGCAGTATTTTTTTGGTTGAAAATTCATAATTAAAGTTAAAAATTCATTTTCTTTGTAGAAAATTGAACTACTTTGTTGAAAACTCGTGTTTTTGGTTTAAAATGAATTTTTTAAACTGAAGATGTAACTACAGTCCACTTTCTTTTATTCTACAGTTCGCTTCTTCTACAGCTCACTTATTCTACACCCTCTATACACGCTTATTCTAATTTGCGCAGTTTCGTAATCTTCCACCACAGTCCCTGTGCGGGCTGTACGGCCACGCCCGCATCAGTGGGTGACCAATTAAAAAAAGAGGCCCGAAGAGCGGGAAGACTTGAATTGAGTATTTTTGCACGACGTCATGGGAATACGTTTCACGACATTTTCGAGAAAATTTTCTAAACGAAAAAGTCATAAATGTACAAATAGTAATATTTCTCAAGTGTAGAATAGATTTTCTCAGCCAGATTCCATTCTTTTGTCGATTCACGACCTTTCAGTGTCACGAAATACAAGCAACTGTCCGAAATTTGAGGTTAGTGGCACTCTAACCGCATATTTCGGACAGTTGCTTGTATTTCGTGAAACTGAAAGGTCTTTAACCGATAGAAGGATGAAGAAACAGAATTGCGTAAATGCATTCTACGCTTGAAAAGATTACTATGCATTTCCACCTATCGACGTCATGCCACAAAACTTACTGTTCGGCGAAATATTTGCGTCGTTTTTTGATTCTATAATATTTATTTTTAGTTGGCAAATTGCCGTACGCCAACAAAAAAAACTTGAAAAACACGGATGCATGCATGCTTGCAGACTAACGGACCGCCACTTTTTCAACTGCGCAATAAGCCGGATATCCACTCGCGTGAACCGTTTCCATAATATTGCGCAATAATTGTACTCGACAGATTACTCACGCACTCGGCCCTTCCGAGGTGGGAGTCGCAACCGTCTCTCGCCCTACGCGCTGAGATACTGCGTGGGCCTGCAGTTCTTGGAATGTTGATTGTATTTATTTGTATTATTATTGATTTAAAATCTCCCGCGCTTCAGTTGAAAAAGTTCCATATGCGACCCATCGATATAAGAACGGGGCAGCCAATGAGCGTCGTCGATAAAAATAAACTGCCGAATCGCGGTAGAGATGGGGGCCCCTCCAGTCTTAGAATAGCCGAACGCATACGTTTCAAGGCCAGTAGAATAAAAGAAAGTTGACTGTATTTTGTTGAAAATTCAACTGTTGGTGTTAAAAATGACCTTTTTTTATCGAATATTTCTATTTTCGGGTGGAAAAATCGGCGTTTTGGCTTCAAAAATGAACAATTTACAAGAAAATTCAACTTTTTTGTTGAAAATTAGTTTTTTTTTATTAAAAAGAAATTATTTTATGCGAAAAATGAACTATTCAATTGTTGGTTAAAACTGTTTTTGTTTGAAAATTAAACTATTTGATTTATCATTGAGGTAATTTGTTGAAAATTCGTATTTTTTGGCCGAAAATTAATGTTTTTGGTTGAAAATTCAACTATTTTGTTAAAAATGTATGTATTTTGTTAAAGATTCATCTTTTTTGGTGGAAAATTCATATTCTTTTGTGTAAATTCATCTTTTCGGTTGACAATTAATTTTCTTTTAATGAAAATAAATTATTTTATGTGAAATTTGAACTATTCCATTGTTGGTTAGAACTTGATCTTTTTTAGTTAAAAAATTAAACTATTTGATTCAAAATTTATATAATGGGTTAAAAATTCGTATTTTTTGATGAAAAATTAACATTTGTGGTTGAAAATTCAACTATTTGGTTAAAAATGTATGTATTTTGTTAAAGATTCATCTTTTTGGCAAAAAATTTATATTCTTGTTTGTAAATTCATCTTTTCGGTTGACAATTAATTTTTTTACATTCTCTTCATAATAAGAAGGTATTAGTTTTATGTGAAAATTAACTGTCGCGGATTTTTCTAAATCTCCGCGTTTCGAGACCTCCTGAATCCGAAAAAACAGGACTTACGATAGTGTCTGGCTGTCGTTGTCGTCGTCATTCTTGTCGCTGTCTGTATACCGGATAACTTTTGCAAGACTAATCGGATTAAGTTGAAATTTGGCACACAGTTTCATGCACCAAAGAAAAAGACCGAGTTCGTTAACCAGCTATTGGATGAAAATTCAAGAAGTTAGAGTATTTTCAAAAAATGTCAGGCCATTTTTTTTCTAGATTCCAAAAATCTATGTTCGGCTATTCGTAGTACCCAGAAATTTGATCAATTGATTCTTACGACTTTTTTCGGTTAGAAGAACATTATCAGAGTTATAGCCTTCGAAAAATTAAAAAAAAAAAAAATTAAAATTTTTTAGCCAAACAACGCACGATAATTCTTTTTGAATTTTCTTCGAAAATTGAAAATTCAAATTTGGATCGCACAAGAAATAATGAAAAATCAAAAATTCCATTTTGCAGTCATGCAAGATGCGGAAACAGATGAAAAGACAAAAATTGTGCACCCAAAAAAGATCTACAAATTTATTAATAATTACTTTTT
>CAKNWT010321983.1:1982-15091 GCA_932066315.1 Andricus coriarius
ATAAAGTATATCTGACTCATACATACACAGATCTTTATACATATATATATTGTTTTTCTAATTATTTAAATTAAATGCTCTTAGTACAGGAAAATAAGCGGTATTTAAAAAGTAAATATCCTCTTTTTTGTTAATGCTATTTTTATCTATTATAATTTGATGTTAATCATTTCAGAGATTATACTTTTTTATAATTAATTTCTGTGTCGAGCATTTTAACATTTTTCCAATCAAACTCGTGTTGTAAAGTTTCTTGATGTATATTCACAACGTTTTCTATATTTTTGTTATTTATATGTTTATTAATACGTGTTTGCAGTGCTCTTTTTGTTTCTAAAAAGTGATTGTCAAGTTGG
Organism: Andricus coriarius; assembly: GCA_932066315.1. Taxonomy (NCBI): domain Eukaryota; kingdom Metazoa; phylum Arthropoda; class Insecta; order Hymenoptera; family Cynipidae; genus Andricus; species Andricus coriarius. The sequence goes on from CAKNWT010321983.1 coordinate 2,339, forward strand.
AAAAAGATGAAATGTATTTATCTGAATTGGAAACTTTCTCAATATTTACCACAATTTTTTAATGACATTATTTAAACTTGTATGCCAAGAAGCTTTCTGTAAGAGACCATTTTCAGAGTTTCGATACGAGACGAGATTTGAGATGAGATTCGAGACGATATTTGAAACGAGATTCGAGACGAGATGAGATTCAAGACGAAATTCGAGACGAGATTCGAAACGCGATTCGAGACAAGGCGCAAGAAGAGTTTCGAGTTTAGACTCGAGACGAGATTCGAGATGAGACTCGAGGTGAGATTCGTAACAAAACTCGTGACGAGACTCGTGACGATACTTAGTTTTTAATTTAGATTTGTTTTGTTTTAAATCCTACGCTCAGAATACAAGTTGCGACCAAAATATTTGAGATAAGAAAGTAAAAAACGGCTATACATTCTTAAAATAATAATTTTATGTCAGCTGCAATTTTTTGAGATGTATATGAATCTGATGAAATGTATATACATTTTTTTAAATATATATACATCTTTTTAAATTATTCAGCTATTGCCTAATATTTCCAAATATTTAAAAAATCATTGACATGTTAAAAAACAAATTAATTTTTTAGTATAATTTTTGAATTTATTAATATCTCTCAAAAACTTCAATATTTCAATAATATTGAAAAATCTCTTGATCGCAAAGATAACAGGATTTATTTGTAGAATCAAAAGTCCAGATTTTTTTTTGTAATCCTTTGCTCAGAATAAAAGTTTCGACGAAAATATGTGTGAAAAAGAAATATTTGGATCAGACAAAACAAACGTTTGGATCAGGCTTAAAAAACATATGATTGTATTTGTAATGTGTTACAAAATACAGAGTGAATAGCGATCAGCCAAGAAAATGTGCGCGCCAAAAATCGCTGATTTATACTCCCGATAAGAAGATGCGAACGTATCCCAAGTCGAAGCTCCAGTCATTTATCTTCGTTGTTCGCGGAACACTAGTTTCGAGGAAGGGTACGAACTTCCGGCGGCGAGAAGAATTTCCCGTGGGATATTTTGCAATTTAACGGCTGAAAGAGTGATTCCCAGCATGAACAAACTCTGCATCTTGTCATATGCTTTCTCGTTCCTCCATATCATTACTAGTTCTTTTCAAAATTCCCACATGAAGGCATGAACTCTTTCTATCTAAAGACACTGGAACCTCGATTTTTGAAAACTGTTTTTGTTCGTTTTTAGAGCTGTTAGCCTCCGCAGTTTTATGATAGGGGCAGCCATGGGTCCGAGAAAGAAGCGATGATCAGTCAAGCGTGACAGACAGCAAGAGGACTGCATTCTTAGCGCACGAGTTGCATCATTTCAGTTGCAGAAATCGAGGATCTAGTGCCTATCTTCAAGACTATCTATAAAACTATTTTGATTTGAATTTGAAATCATACAATTTCGAAAAATATGAATTTGAAATATTCTTAGAATACTTTAAATTCAACGCTTTTCGTTTAATGAGTCCGTTTGGACACGCTATTATTTACGGCTTCTCTTTCGATCATTGAAGTTAAGCAGTGCTTGGCTTGATTATACTCGGATGGGGGCCGCCGTACTGGATGGAGGTCTATTTATCGGTTTGAAACTGCCTTTACCCTCGAACTAATACAAATACAAATTTCAATGATTTCTCCGAATTTGGATTTTCCATTTGAAGGTTTCGTTCACAAAATTTTTGATTGTCACAAACTTACAAAATTTTTTGCTTGTGAAGGCTTGAGCTTGAGCATTTTAATTCTGAATTCTCTTTATTTTTATTTCTTTCCTTTCAGGCTATATCTAGTTTCACCGAAATACGACGAACGTAGACCAAATATTTTCGGTGAGCCGCGAAAAACTGGCTGGCCTCGTCGAAATTCAGTGAGCTTCGACAATATTTTTTTTTCGTGCCTAGATTTCTTTTTTTTTGTGAGCCCTAATTTTTTAAAGATTTCTTTTCAAAGTGGTGAAACTTATAATATGACTTCGTTTAAAAAAAAATTAATATGACAGCACAGAATTAGTAGAATTCTGGCAATAAATGAAAAACAGTATAAAAATTTGTAGTTTTTTAGAAATGATTGAATTTTAAGAAGTTTAGTGAATGCCCTATGCCATTTCCGACATTTTTTAACACTAAACAAGACTCTTCTCTACGTATATAGCCATCAGATGTAGTTTACTAAATATTTGCAAACTAATTTTTTAGCAAGAAATTTTTGAACAATTGTTTTCACGGTCAAAACGAAATTTACTTGGACGTGCTTTACATCAGTTCGATGCACTTTTTAATGAAGATTTCGGGTGCACTTTCGAAAAGCGCATACCGTTGACTGATTGGAAACTCTGTATACCTATGTATTTTGATTTGCTGATTACGAATATGATAGTGAAAATACCCGCAAATTTGATTTGTATGGTGAAAACCATGGGAACCCCATAAGAGTCATTGTTTTTCGAATTTATCTCGGTAAATGCAAACAATTATTTCAGAAAAGTTTCCTGACAAAAGTTCTAGATCCAGTAAAAATATACATTTTTGATTCTCCACACTTTCCCTCCCAGATTAATAGTTTCGGAGAAAATCGCTATTGGAATTTAGTAAGTGCAACAGGCTTGAGGCCATTAAGTGTTCGGCCCTTCTGTGACTGTATTTTGACCATCATTTTCGTAATTAGCGCGTCAAAATACATGGATATACGGAGTTTCAAATTAATCCAAAATATGTGCTTTTTGGAAGTTTATCCAAGATTTCAAATATCACCTCCTTTTAGCAATACCTACTACGGTTCTTGAAATAATCTAAAACAAATGGACGAAATTTATCTGAAATTGAGTGTGCTCTATTTTAGGTAATATTTAATATTTAGTTTTGTAATATGAACTAGAACCGCATTTGTTCATTTTGTATGACAAACAATAATGTGAACGGAAATTTCAATTCAGAGAATCCATTATAGAAATATGATACTTGCTTGCATAATAGCACTCAAAATTGCTTAGTCTAAGGCTTTTTTCATAGAACCACATATACACATTTTTTTATTATAAGGAAACTCTGTGTGATAACTTAAAATTACTAACTCTGAGGGTTTTGAATCGCTGCCATAACGAATCCAAAGAAAATTTCAAACTTCCAAATAACTGATCTAATGTCATGAAAATAAAAACACTTTTTGATACATAGCCCGCCATATTCACTCAGCCATTTGGTAGATTGAAATTTTGACTTCAGATTAGTTATCAGCAACCCAAAAGAACACAATTCAATTTTTTTATATATGCTTCGGTATATTAAATCAGACATATTAAATTTTTAACATCTGACTTCAGATTCAATGTGAGCGACCCAAAAAAACCCTAGCCTAAGTAATTTGGAGTGCTTTGAAGCAAATAGGCTAATGCGTTACTGAATTTTGACCCATCCAGAGAAAAGTTTAATTTTCTGAGTTTAAATTTCTTGTAACATTATTGTTCAGCACATTCAATTTTTGGTACTTTTGAAGAAAAATATTATTTCAAGAACCGTAGTAGCTATTGTCAAAAAGAGGTGGTATTAGAAATCTGAATAAAAAAAGCCATCGAAGTGACGCGAAGCATTCCCACAAAATTTTCGATTTGACACACCAAAAAATGATTGAGAATTTTCTGACTAAAAAATATTTTTGCAAATATCTATTAAAATACACCTGATGGCAACAAATAAAGAATAGATTCATGTTCAGCAGTACAAAATATTTCATATATGGTATATCGCCATCCGCAAGCACATGGGACCATAAACTGAGGCTAAGCGACGCATGTTTCGGGGAAAGCGGGGCATCCTTAATTCTGTGTTTAAATAAGTATACTGCATCTTCTAGGTCATGATATTAAAGTTTTGCAATTGTTAATTGAAAGCCTCTATATTTTTTTTAGCCAGAACAAGCAAATAAAGCATTCAGAAATGCAGAATCAAGGGTGCACCGCTTTCCCCTACATAAACCGCTTAGCCCCTGTCTACGATACTATTACGGAAATTAAATAATATCTGAAATAATACTTGAATCTGAAAAATTTCAGAATTTAAATCAATACATCCAGTATATATTTTTCATAAATAAAACAGAAGTATATCACTTATTATTATAGATCTATCGATTGTAAGATGCTGAGGGATGAAATGTATTATAACGCATCCTATGAAAATAATGTGATGACATTTTCAACACGACTCCTCTGAAGGAGATATTTGCAGAGGACTTTATTCTTTCATCGCTTCTAATGGGTTTCCTCGTTCGCAGGATTTCAGATCATTCAAGAAAAATTTTTCAACTTGCAGAAGGTTGAAAGACGAGAGTGGACTTTAAAAATTCAGTGTGTAAATCAGCGACACGACGTTGGAGCGTGCCGCTGACAAGTCTGCAGACTGCAGACCAAGCAGTGCTTTCTTCCTCTTTTTCTTATTTTCTACGCCCTCTTTCTTTTATCTATTCCCTTCTCTCTTTTCTTCTTACCCTCTCACTCTCATTCCCTTTTTCCTTACAGCTCTCTTTATTATTTTTACGTCTCATTTTCCACAAAACGACATTGCTGCCACCGGTTGCAAAGACAAAGTTTTCTTTTCGAGCAAAAGTTACTCTTTGTCAGTTAACCTGACCCCTCGGCGTATTTCCCACCTTGGACTTGTGTCTATGGCTGTTTGAGACAAGCTTATCTTGTATTAGCAGCCATAGCATAACGAGCATAAAAACGTTTCAGCGAGATGCTGCAGAAAATGTTTCCTTCATTTATTCAAGGCATGCTCGACTCGCAAGATCAAGCAGTTCCTACAACTTTTATTAAATTTTACGGTAGCACATCACATTTTATTTATTTCTAAGTATAAAAAAAATTGTGCGAGATTTACGGTAGTAGGGGAGCGGCTCCTAATGTGTCGCACTCGCATTTAAAGAACATTGAAGCATTGTGGAAGCACTTAGGACACATAATTGAATCCATTTATGTATTGAGTGATGGCAGGAGAAAAAATTATATCATCCAAAGTAATTGTTGAATGCTTATCCAAAAAATTGTTGGCAAGCCTTTTTTTACGTCCTGTAGTAATAATTAAAGCGGGACAAAAGCGACAAAAACAAAGTATTTTACAGTAAACGTATACAAGTTTTTCTTATCTATATTTTGAAGCCTTTTGGATGCTTTAGTCCTTTGATTTTAATTAAAATTAATTTCTTTTGTGTTATAAAAATACATACATAAATAATCAAACCTTTTTCCAATATCAGAACATTCTCAGCCAAATATTTTCCTGATAGTGTAATATGACTTTACGTTCATAATCATTATCGTTATATTTCTTCGCCAGTCTTTAGGATAGGTACGTAACCTTTTTGAAACAAATCTGATCATAATATTTTAAACTTACATGCTATTAATTAAAACTTAAAACGTTTTTTTCTTATGCCTTATTTTACTGTTTCTTGTTCTCTTATTAAAAAGACCTTTTTGATTTGCTATTAAGAGCCAGATAAGCACCGCTCTACCTTAGGGAACATGGCAGGTAACCTGACCTAGGCGCACTTTTTAGGAAAATCTAAAATAAAAATTTATAATTAATTCCTGTATAATTTGGCTTTATATGGATTGAACCTAAGATATGGAACTACATGCGCTATATTGTGTTACAAAAAATTCGCTGAAATTGTTCTGCAATTGAGCCAAGTGCAGAATGAAAAAAGAAAATCTTTTTTTTCGAAAGAACTATGGGGTTTCAACTTTTATTGGATTGACAACGCAATTCTTAATCGCTCAGAGTTTTCGCCTTTGTCAATGGTAATATAGACAAAAATATTTAAATCGATTAAAAAAAAATTATATACTGATGCATAGAATCATTTTTTGTGTTGTTTTTCAGGAATCTACGATACCTTTATTATTCAACAATGTTTAAGGACTTGATAGAAGAGAAAAATTAATTTTTTTATTTATCGTTCATGTCTATCGCAAATTCTATGGTACCAATTAAGACCCAATTCTAACTGGACATGTAGAATACTCCTTTCTACTGCCACGTTTGAAAAATGTATCATAAATTTATTTGTTCAATAAACTTAAGTGTTCATGTACAATTTCTTTGTCCTTGTGCACGGCTGCAGCAACATCTATCGGTCCGATTAACGTAAGCTTGTAACTGCAGGTATGCGGTACCATTCTCTAGTTCTATTTTTCAGAAATTTACAATATCTTTATTAGTTTGAAAATGTTTCTATATTTTATCATAAAAACTACTATTATCTAATTATATGTTTCAAGAACTTATATATTATCATCATTTAGAAAATAATGTATAGACTTTATCATATAAAACCAGGTCCCGTTATTCCTACTAAAAAAATTTTGCTATTCGTACCGAAATTTCTGTACGAGTATCCAACGGCCTTTATTATTGCTACCGCAAATCTTGATTATCAATTGAATAATACAAATGTATGTAGTAAAAATTTTCTCGATAGACTACGTAAGAATCAGAGTATTGTAAACAAACCTTCAAGTTTTTATTGCTTCAAACATATGATTAGAGATAGATAACTTCAATTTACTCATAGTACCTTCCAAATTAAAACACGTCACATTTTGAATGTTGGAAATTAATTTTTTCTAGCAATTGATAATAGGGTAAGTGTACCAATTACTGCAGGTGTACCTATCACTGCGTTTTTTTCGCCTAATCAGAATAAGCTGAGTACAAATAATTTTGTTGACAGCAAAAAAGTCCAAAAATCAATAAGAATTTACTCTACTGTATAATAAAAGCCAAAATATCGTTAAATTAATTATATATTCTTAATCAATATTTTTTAAAAATATTCATAAAAATTGAAAAATCCACCATTTTGCTTCTATATCAGTTACCGGAGTACTGCTCTTTAATCAGATTTAGATTTATTGCCTAACCTTGTACGCAGTGGAGAAATGATTTTTTTAAATCAGAATACTTATTTGAATATTATCAACATTTAAAAACACGTAAATTTTTTTTTAATTAAAAAATCAAGCCCGCAGTAATAGGTACACATTTATTACGGTGGCGCTCATTACTGCGATCCGAATTTCAAGCCATATGTACCTAATACTGCGGTGCTATCAACATGTGAACCTAACCTTCGCTTTAAGTTTTTGATTGAACGCACGCGAGACGCTTTGAAATGAAAGGTTAATTATTTTTATTTAATTTGTTGTTAAACGGTGGCTACAGTGAAAAAAAAGTGAAAAAGAAGGAACCAAAGAGGAAGCCAAAAACTAAAAGGAAATCTTCAAAAAGATGTTCTTACGGAAAAGAAAATTTGCTGCACTTGCCGTGAAAGGGGTTATGCAAGAAGAAACTTTTGCAGCTGTATCACGAAAGTAATCGATACCAGAATAAACAATAAGAGCCCGTTGTAAAGGAAAATATGCAGACAAAAACCCTAGGCCGAATACAATTTTATCTAAAGAAGAAGAGAGTATTGTGAAGTGGATTTTCGTTTGTGCCAATCGAGAATTTCCTGTAACTTGCGAAATTATATTTCTTTTGTGGCTAAATTATACTTTAAAAAAAAATCTTATCAACAAATGCATTTTTTTAAATAAAAAACTTATTTATTTGAAAGATATTTAACACAAAATTGTTTATTTATAATTTATATGCTTGTAAATCAACACAATTTAAATCCGCAGAAATAGGTACCTCAGTTTGCAGTAATACGTACACGGTCTTTCTTCAACTGTAGTAATAGGTACAATATGTTCTTTTATCAATTTCTTACATTTTCAATACGTTATGTTAGGTTCTCGTACTTGCAAATTTTCTTTAATATACAAAATATATTATTCTTTAGGCTGAAACAGAAGAACCATATTATTTCAATGTAAAATAGGTGAAAAATTGAATTGAAGTGAGGGTAAACGATGACACCGCAGTAATTGGGACACTTACCCTAATATTAAACATTTTTAAAAGAGAAATTTCTTTATTGAAGTTTTTTTAAAAAAAAAACGAGGAAAGAAATATCTTTAACAGAATTTCATAAAATAATGTTGTGAAAAAAAAGTTTCACAGTTATTCACTGAAAATGACTATTTCATCCACTTTTCTGTAAACTTTCCCCATTTCTTTTTTACTTTGTTAAAAATACTTTTTTTAAATTGGTCAAAATGAAAGCATTTGCATAATTTCAAAGGGTGTCATCAAGTCTTTTTTTTAAATAAAATATCACTCGCTATTATACATTTCCTCTGGGATATGAACACTCATGCATGCTCAAATAGTGTATTCTAAAACCCAAGAGAATTCCCAACGAAACGGTATCATTAGCCGTGGCCCCTTTTGATCCCAACGAATTGAGTTCGCTAAATTTCTCGCTGGTGACGAATGGATTCGGTGAAGCATATAAATGATAGGCACTCAAGATTATAGGAGGGGTCCACGGAGGAAATGTGATTCGCGAAAAGATCACGTAACGCTCCCGAAAGCATCGCTCACCTGCTTTTCCTCCATTTCCTATCTATAGAGTAAAAGACCTTTAGAAGAGATGTTCTGAAATATCCTTTTACTTCACTTTATTGTTAAGTATCATATTATAGTCAAAATGTTAACTCCAATTATTAGAAGGGGGTGAAAAGAAAATTATTTTTTGGGGATTAATCAAAAAGGCACTTCATAGTTTCACAGAAACTGGTTTAAAACATCTGATTTTAATGGGCATGTCCTCGACACAAAGCAATTTTTCTTGAAAACTACGGAAGATATTTCGACGCATTTTTTAAAACAAAATGCACCGTTCATCTACAGATAAACGGTACATTGACCTTATAATTTTAAGCCTTATCATTCCCAAAAAATATATGCGCATTCGCATAAAATGGGCCGTCATGGTCGGCACAAAGTTACGTATAGAACTATATAAGCAGATAAATTCCCGGCATTTTGAGCCCTTGGCGAATCCTTTAGGTTGAAAAACATGTCACAGGGGTATTTTTGCAGTTGGCACTTTGAAAAATCGCTTTTCGAAAAAACGCATCTAAAGTTGGCAGGTGCCATAAGAGCACGTGTTACACTTTTTTCCATCTTAAAATACACTAGAACCTGGATTTACGTAAACTGGAATTGTGCGTTCCCGGAAATTATGGCCACCGAATTTTGGTGATCCGGGGAGTGCGGGCCCGCAAGAGAGGCGATGCTTAGTCAAGCGTAACAAACACCAAGGGCCGCACTCTCAGCGCATTGCATCAGGTTGCGCCATGCGTCCAAATCCAACAGAAATGATTCACGTGGCCCTGCCTGTTTACTTGGTTCCAGTAAAATACCCACTTTCAGTTCCTTTCATGGGGTATTATTTTGATCTTGAAGTTGGATCAAAGTGATTTGTAGCAGAGTTCTACACATTTGATTAAAATAATCGATATTTAGTACCAAACTACTTTACAGTTACAAGTATAAATCCGGCCTCGAAATCACGTCACTATTGACACTTTTTGACACTATTTTTACAAGGATGCAGGTATTTTACTACTGTTTTGAAAAATTGAAGCTCACATTACTATTTTATCAAACTGCTCACTCAAGAAAACTATTTTTTAACTCTCCCTTTAAAAATATTTTCACAGGTCTTCTCTTGTTTTTCCAACATATCGTATCAGCCATCTCAAAAATCGAAATTTTCAAGGCATTTAAAATTGTTGAAGATTTCAATAGACTTCCAGGCATTTCAAAGGATTTTTACTGATTTCAGGAATTTTAAAGGATTTTATAGGGTTTGAAAGTTTTTAGTATTCTTAAGATTCCAATGGATGTTAGAAAATGTAATTCGTTTAAAAAATTTTCCTTTGATTTCAAAGTTTTCATAATTTTGGAAAAAATTTTAAAAGATATTACGAATTTCAAGATAATTTACGGGATTTAAAAGGACTTGAAATATTTTAGGAGTGTAAAGGAATCAAAGGAAGTTTTAAGGATTCAAAAGATATTAAAGTTTTCAAGATGTTGCATGGGATTACAGAATATTTCTACGGATTTCACAATATATGAAGGATTTTAAACATTTCAAAGGATTTTAAAGAATATACTGCATTTTTAAAGATTGTGAGGAAGGTTATGAGATTCCGAAAAAATTCGTAGGATTATATATAATTTCGAATGATTTCCTAACATTTCAGAATATTTAGAAGATGTCGAAGATTTCAAGGAACTTTCACTGTATTTACAAAATTTTATGGGATTTTAAGGTTTTTAAAATATTTGAGGGATTTATAGGATTTTTAACGAAATTAAGAGGTGCGCTACTACACCTTGCTGGTCTTCTTTCTATGTGAAAATGATAAACATATAGTTTTTGTCTCTCATATCCAGTTTTTGAATCACTGTTAGCTTATTGTCAAATGAATTCAGTGCAAAAACTTCTCTTATGCGTGTAAAAATAATAAGTCTTAGTTTTTGTTTGAAATATGTGTTTAACAATCACATAATCTCTTTCACAAGTCGAAAAAAATTATTTTTTTGTTTGGGTTTCTGTTATAATGATTGAATTCTGATTCTAGACATAAAAAACGCATAAATTTCCATTTTTAGCATTTAAAGTTTGCTTTTGTCTGATTTACGTTGATAAGTAAGTTATAAATATTTTAATTGATTTTGATTTTCACCAAAGAAGCCGGAATTTGTTACTGATTTATTCAAGGAAATCGGAATACCATGCATACCTTCTAGCTGGCGGTTTTTTATCGATGGCTCTTCAAGAAGCTTAAAAGCAGTTCTTCATCACAACGGAAACCAATTCCCTAGTCTTCCCGTAGCACATTCTGCAATGCTTAAGGAGAATTACGATAGTGTGCAAATGATACTGGAAAAATTAAAATTCACAGAATACAATTGACCAGTAATAGGTGGTCTTAAGATGGTTTGTTTTCTGATGGGAATGCAAGGTGGGTATACTAAATACCCTTGTCACATTTGCTTATGGAATAGCAGAGCAGATTCATTATATTACACACAGCTTATATGGCCTGATCGAGTCGAATTTTAACCAGGAACATATAATGTAAACTCGGAACCAATCATAGAGCCTAAGAATATATTAATGCCACCGTTACATATAAAATTGGGCCTAATGAAGCAATTTGTGAGAACTCTGGATCCAAATTCTGAAGCGTTTTAAATATTTAAAGACATTTTTTCCCAAATTATCTGAAGCTAGAGTAAAAGCGGGTATTTTCATCGGACCACAAATAACACAAATAATGAGCAGTGATGATTTCACAGAATTCCTCAATGCTCATGAAAAGCAAGCCTGGGAGAGTCTTAAAGCAGTAGTTAATGGTTTTCTGTTGACAATTATGATGAGTTGATTGAAACTATGTTTAAAAGCTTTAAAATTATGGGCTGCAGAATGTCCCATAAATTTCGTATGCTACATTGTCACCTGGATCAATTTAAAGACAATATGGGTGCCTACTCAGAGGAGCGAGGAGAACGTTTTCACCAAGATGTGATGGACTTTGAACGATGTTACCAAGGCAAGAGCAGTACAACGAGAATATGATGGGAGATTACATTTGGGGCTTAATTCGAGAAAGCCCACACAAACAATGCAGAGCTACTAAAAATATTCATTTTTGAACTTGGTTTTTTGTTACTTAACATTTATATGCTATTGTTCATCAAAATTCTTGGATTAGAAAGACTTTGATGTCCAGTAAAAACTTTGTTAATCGTAATTAAAAAAAAAATTATTTAAAAAATTATGAAAATCAGTAATTTTTCTTGCAAATTCGAAAAATTGCTCTAGTTTCTACAAAAGCAAACGTTGATCAGAAAAACTATTTTTTTCTTTATTTGTAACATAGGAGAAACAAAAATTTCGCATGCAGAAGCCAGACCCAAAAATCGTGTCGACCGGTGTTTTTTAATCAATTTTTTTTTTACCAATAATCGCAAGAAATGTAACTCGAAAAATAATTGAAGAAAAAATAATTTTTTTCTACGAGGAAACAAGCAGTTATCATATTTGTTTAATGAAATTATTATTAGCTATTTATATTGATAATGTTTGAAGAAGCACGAATTATATAAATGCCTTAAAATACAATCAAAAATGAAAAGTGCACAAGACAATAATATTTTTCTTTTTTTTCTACATTTTTCTGTATAAAACAAATAAAAAATATCAGTGTTTTGCCTACTTTATATAAATTATGTACCAAGTGAGGAAAAAGTATGGGAAATCAAAAATTATGGTGACCTTGGACTTGACCTTGAACCTCATTTTCAAGGTCATCTTGAGTACAGCCTTGTTTTTTAAAATGGGAACCACTATTTTTTGTGCCAGAATCGAAAAAAAGCGGGAAATTTTACGTTTGGGCATGTGTTTAGGTCAAGGGTTAACGTGACCTCTACAGGTCAAATCAAGATCAAAGTACGCTGCCAGAGGACCTCGTAGGAATCTCGCAGAATTAGTGGAAAAATTAACCAGGGTTATACCCCAAAATGACCTTAAAAATGAGGTTCAAGGACGCATTCAAGGTCACCGTTGGATTCCTCGTTGAAATTTTCCTAGGGTATGACCTTGGTTAATTTTTTTCACTAATTCTGCGAGATTCCTACGAGGTCCTCTGACAGCGTACTTTAACCTTTATTTGACCTGTAGAGGTCACGATATCCATAGACCTAAACACATACCCGAACGCAAAATATCCCGCTCTTTTAGATTCTGGCACCAAAAATAGG
>CAKNWT010322000.1:195-11626 GCA_932066315.1 Andricus coriarius
TTCCTGGTGGAAAAATTAATATTTTTCGTGTTAAAAATTTTACGTTTTTGTTTTTGAAATTCACCTTCTTGGGTTAAAATTTAAATTACTTTCTAAGAAATTCAACAATTTTGCAATAAATCTATACTTTTGGTTGATAATTTGTCTTTTTTTCTTGAAATTTAAAATATTTGGTAGGAAATTTAACTATATTTAATATTAAAAAAACTTTTGTTTTTGTTAAAAATTCAACTCTTTCGTATCAAATTCATTTCTGGCTTAAAAATTTATCTTTTTGGTCGAATATTGAACTATTTTTGTGTAAAGTTGAATTATTTTTAAAAAAAATTGTTGGTAGAAAGTTAATCTTGTTTGTTAAAAGTTGCAATACTTTGTTTAAAAATGTATTCCTTGGTTGGAGATCAATCACTTTACTTTAAAATTTTTTTTCAAAGACCAGAATCTTGAAATTGTTACATTTTTAAGATACAATCTAATATAAACGGAACAAAACAATTTTGCATTACAATTTTTTAATTTCAAATTCATTATCCTTGACAGTTATTTACATAAAGTGTCTTTTATAGAAATTCCCTTACTTTTGAAAGAATTTTTCCCAAACCCCTGAATTTTTCATGAATTTCCCTGACCAATGAAATTCCATAATTTTTTCTTGATTTTCAGGTTTTCCCTGACCTACGACTACCCTGGATGTGCTAATTGTCAATATCTGACTGACTAAATATTGCCCTGTACTACTAATCCCAAATTGTTGGCTAAATTACAAAACGTTTATTTTCAAAGCCCTAATTTTTTATGTTTTATTTTTAACATTCTTTATTATTATCTTGAAAATTAAGAAACTTGATATTCTGAAATTAATTAATATTTTTTAGGGTAATTAAAATAACTAAAGACAGAATCTCACAAATTTTTTACCTGCTCTAATAATTATCGAATTAATAATTTGATTAGGTAATTACTACAAACTTTTCAAGAAATCAATCGTAATTTTCAACTAATATCATCAACTTTAGTAACTAACCATAAATCGAATCTTACTGGTTCAGTTTTAATCAAGTCTAATGAAACTTAACATGTATAGTATATATTGAGAGGGTCGTTTCGTTAAGTAATTATAATCGAAACAGCAATTCAAATTTAAATATCGATAATGTATTTCCTCTACCTGAAATAGTGATACATGTGTACAATATTCACATTAATAATCTAAATTAGCATGTCATGTGGTAATATGGTACTTTTTAGCAAAAATGAAATGGCTACATTTTTAATTAAAAAAATTCAGCTTTAACAAAAAAAAAACCGATTTTGCAACCAAATTGTTTCAATTTTTAACCAAAGGAATGAACTTTTAACTATAATTTTTCATCTTCAATCAAAAAAATAAATTTTTAACCAAATAGTTGAATTTTCAACCAAAAAGGTTATATTGTTACCAAAAAAAGATAAATTTTCAACAAAAAAAATAGAATGGCTTAATTTTAAGTTACAGAAATATGTTTTTAACCAATTAAAATACATATTCAAACCAAAAAAAAAAAGTCGAAGGAAAATTGAATAGTTAAATTTTTAATTGAAAAAATTTATTTTCAATTAAAAAGAAACTAATTTTCAGCCAAAAGAATGAAATTTCAACCAAAAAGGAATCATTTTTGACAAAATATATGAATTTTCAAACAATTATTTTAGTTTTTTAAAGAATTTTCAACCAAAAAGATTATATTGCTACAAACAAACATTTCAACAAAATAAATTAATTTTCAACTTTTAAAGATCAATTTTGTAGAAAAATAGAATAGTTTAATTTGAAGGTAAGGAAATGATTTTTTAAGCAAATAAAATCAATTTTTTTTAAATAGTTCCATTTTTAAACAAACAGATGAAGTTTCAACCAGAAAGATTAAATGTTTATAAAAAAAAATGTCGAAGAAGAATGGAATAGTTAAATGTTTAGTTTCTAAACAGATATTTAAATTTGTAATGAAATTGTTAATCAAAAATGTTAATTTTCTACAGAAAAAGACAAATTTTCAACAAATGGATGAGTTTTCAATTAAAAAAGATCAATTTTCAACAAAAAATACAATAGTTTAATTTTTAGTTGAAGAAAAAAAATTTTAAACAAATAAAATATATTTACATGAAAAATCAATGTACGAAAAAAAATGAAGTCAAATTTTTAGTTTAAAAATTTGGTTTTCAATAAAAACACTAATTTTCAGTCAAAGAGAAATTAATTTCCAATTAAAAAAAAATAATTTTCTACAAAAAAAGGATAATTTTTAACAAAGTACAGAAATTTTCAAACAAATATGTAGTTGAATTTTCAGCTGAAGAAGATAAATATAAACTAAACATGGAATATTTAAATTCTCAGTTAAAAAAATTATTTAAAAAAATGTTTAAGAAATAGTTGAACTTTAAAAAAAAAGATTTTGCAACTACAGTGATGAATTATGAACCATAAAAATTAATTTTTAACAAATTAGTTACACTTAGTAGATTTTTCTCTGAGGAAAGCATAATTAGTACGCGCACAGCGCGCACAATTTTTTAGTTCTTTAAAACTTAAATTCGTGAAAGAAGGTATCATATATCTATAAAAAGTAATATCACATAATTAATTTATTTTCTACCTTAAAGGACCTTAAAGCCTAAATTTTTTAATTTAAACGCAAAATAAATAAATAAATGTTAAACTTTTGTAAATTGTGCAATTCAAAGACTTAAAAAAATATGTACTAAATCCGCGCAAGATTCTTAATACCCTATATTGAAGAATGAATCAATGAACTTAGAGATTTCCAAAATTATATCGTTTTAAGAAATTTTAAGTTAGGAACATTAAAAATTGATAGAATAAATTTTATTAAGCTGAACAATTTTTAATTTAGAAGTTAAAATATTTTAATTTTAGGTCCTTACCAATTTCTAATTTTTCAATTGTTATTCATAAATCAAAAATTGTTTTGAAATATATTTTAAATATACTTTTTTTACAGTGTAGTATTACTAATTTGAATTTTTAATTCGAATATTTAAATTTCGTGAAAGATCGATAGAAGCCAGAATCGCGCTTATGTTAGGACACAAATCTACAAATGTCTAAGTCAAACTTAAGTCACTCTAATTAGTTCCTAATTCGACTTTGAATTCACGATGTCTTCGAGTTCAAGTTGCATAAAGCTCTTACTAAATTTCGGTCTCGAAACTTAAGCCACCCGTATAATTCCCCAAGTATAATCGTGAAAACCTTAGATTGTGACAGGTTCTTTGACTCACTCTCAGAATTAAATTCCTAGCTTATTGGACCATTTTCAAAGTATAATTGAAAGTAACCCACGTTTATTGTTCAAGATAATTAAAAAAATTAGAATTGTTTTTCAAAAAATATATGAGAAAAGGTCGGCATATCTTTTAAAAATATTTTTTTAGCAAATTTTGCTGTGGGTCTCCGAAGAAAATCGGATTAACCCTCAAACCGCACACTAGTGCGAATTCGCACCGGAAAATATTTTATTTTGCTGACATTTACGCATGCTGGTTTGAAGTGTGCCGTTTAAGGCTTAAAAAAAAGCTTCTATCGGGTTAAATAAACAAATTTTTCTTACTTTTCAGCCAGTAATATAAAAAAAAATAAGATAATAAGTTTTATTTTTATCTGAATTCTAAATGTTAAAAAATTCAATTTCAACCAGCTTTGAAGAAAATTGAAATAAGAAGAAAGCTTCCAGTGTGGGGGTCTAAATAAACAAATTTTCTTCATTATTCTTATTTCTCTTATTTTTATCGTTTATAGCCACTGATATAAAAAAAAATAACATAGGAAATTTTATTTTTTATGTAAATTTCACATACCAGGATTTTCAATTTCAGCGATCCTCGAAGAAAATCGGATTAAAGGAAAGCTTTCAGCATCGAGGTCTGAATAACCCAATTTTGATTATTTTTCTTCATTTCTAGCCACCGATATAACAAAAATGTAGCAGAGAAAATTTTATTTTTAAAAAATCTGGATTCCACACCCTAAAACTCGAATTTCAGTCATCGCTAAAGAAAAGGCGATTAACGGGAAAACTTCTGGCGTAGGGGTATAAATAACCAAATTTTCCTGATTTTTCTTATTTTTATTATTTTTAACTACTGATATTGAAAAAAGAAAATGATAATATAGAAATTTTTTTATTTTTTATGTAAATTTCGCGTGTCAAGAGTTTCAACTTCAGCCAGCCCAAAAAGAAATCGGATTTTAAAAAAAGCTTCCAGCATGGGGGTCTAAATGAGAAATTTTTTTTTTCACTTTTCAGCCACCATTTCAGCAATCCCTGAAGAAAATCGAACAAAAAAAATGTTCCCGGATAAGGAACTAAATAACGAAATTTTCCGTATCTTCTTATTTTGTTTATCTTTAACCATTATTGTGAAATAAATAAAATTATGATATAAAAAATTACATTTTTTACAAGATGCCAATATCTTCAATTGAAGCCATTCTCAAAGAAAATCGGACTGAAAAAATCATTTTTCAAATAATTTTTTCATGAAAAAAGATCTCCTCCTCTCACTCTGCTGGGATTCGAACCACAGAACTTCTGATTTCCGGTCAGGCGCTTCTCCCATTAAGCTACTAGAGAGATGGAGAGAAGAATCTTTATTTCAGAAAATATACGAATAAAAATGCAACATAGTACAAATCAAATTTTTAAAGAAATCTGTATTATGATTAAATAATAACAGAACATTTTAAAATTTTTTTCAGACGAGATGGAGTTATGAATTAGAAATCATTTTTTAATTAATTTTTTTTATGAAAAAAGATCTTCTCCTTTCACTCCGCTGGGATTCGAACCACAGAACTTCTGATTTCCGGTCAGATACTTTCCCATTAAGCTTCTGGAGATATCGAGAGAAGAAACTTTATTTTAGAAAATATACGCATTATTATGCTAGATGGTACAAATAAAATTTTTTAAAGGAATCTGTATTATGATTAGAGAATAACAGAAAATTTCTAACGTCTTTTCAGACTTGATGCAGTTATGAATTAAAAATCAGTTTTTAGTTAAATTTTTTATGAAAAAAGATCTTCTGCTTTCACTCCGCTGGGTTTCGATCCACAGAACTTCTGACTTCCGGTCAGGTGCTTCTCCCATTAAGCTACTAGAGATATGGAGAGAAGAATCTTTATTTCAGAAAATATAGTATTATAATGCTAGATGGTACAAATTAAATTTTTAAAGGAATCTGTATCATGATTAGAGAATAACAGAAAGTTTCTAACCTCTTTTCAGACTTGATGCAGTTATGAATTAAAAATCATTTTTTAGTTCAATTTTGTACGAAAAAAGATCTTCTCTTTTAACTCCGCTGGGATTCGAACCACAGACCTTCTGAATTCCGGTCAGGTGCTTCTCCCATTAAGCTACTCGAGAGATGGAAAGAAGAATCTTTATTTCAGAAAATATACGTATTATTATGCTAGATGCTACAAATCAAATTTGGAAAGGAATCTGTATTTTTATTAGAGAATAATAGAAAATTTTCAACATCTTTTTCAGACTAGATGGAGTTGTGAATTAAAAATCATTTTTTAATTAATTTTTTCCCGCGAAAATATCTTCTCCTTTCACTCCGCTGGGATTCGAACTACAGAACTTCTGATTCGAACTTCTTCCGGTTCGAATCCCAGCGGAGTGAAAGGAGAAGATCTTTTTTGGGAAAATAATTAATTAAAAAGTGATTTTTAATTCCTAACTCCATCTAGTCTGAAAAAGTCGTTAAAAATTTTTTGATTCTCTAGTGATAATACAGATTCATTTTTAAAAAAATCTTCGAGAATAGGGATCTTCTCATTATCAATTCCCCTACAACTTCCCCTTTCCTCACAAAGAATTGTTTGCTTAAAATTTGGAATTTATATCGGAAGCCTATTTTTCCCAAGGTTCTCAGTATTTTCCTACACTCTGTAGTGGTCACTTTATGAGTGTAGAGGATTGAATATATTTTGAAGAGGGGGTAGATGCGTAAGGGCAAGCTGAAAAATAAAAGAGAGGGTAATGGGTAGATAAAGTGCCTGAGAATAGAACGGAAGAGGAGGGTAAGACTGGCAGGAGCTGGAGAGAGAGAGAGGGGGGGTAGTGAGTGAGTGATTGAGTGAGAGAGAGGAGGTAGTGAGTGAGTGAGAGAGAGGGGGGAGTTAGTTGGTGAGTGAGTGAGTGAGAGGGGGGGCGTAAGGAGAAGAGAGGTTCTTATGTAGAAAAGGTGCTAAATGGTAGATGAGTGAGGGAGTAATTAGAGCAAGAGAGAAAATAGGGATTGGGGTGAGGGGTAGATGAACTGCCGGAAGCTGGTGGGAAAGGAAGGAGAGGGAGGGATCGGAAGTAGAGATAAGGAAGAAGCAGGCTAAGAGGGAGATATGGGACCTACATAAGAAAATAGGTAATCAGAACAAGCATCTAAATAGGTGAGATGGTGAGTAGTAGATGACGAAGTGCCTGCGGGTAAAATGGAAGAGGAGGAACGAGAGGGGTAGGGGGTAGAAAGATGTAAGAGAAGGTCTAATGTAGAAAAAGGTGGTGGATAGAACATGCTGGAGAGGGTGATAAGGGAACATAGTAGTACTTTTGTGGGTATAAGATGTACTGCTTGAAGCTCATGGGAAGAGAAGATATAGGAGTATGAGGTACAGAAAGAAAAGGCGGGCTAAGGGCAAGAGATAGGTCCTATGTGAGAGAGCAGATTATGAGGGCAAGCCTCTAAATAGCTGAGGAGGTAATGAGGGCAAGCTTTCGAATAGGTGCGAAGCTGAGTGATAGATCACGAAGTGTCTAAAGGTAGAATGAAAGATTATGAATGTAAGAGTAGTAAGAAAAAGATGGTCTGAGAGGAAGAGATGGTTCTTATGTAAGAAAGGAGGTAATGAGGACAAGCCTATGAATAGGTGCGAATATGAGTGGTACATGAAGAACTGCCGAATGGTAAAATCGAAGAGTGGGAATGAAAGAGTAGTAAGAAAAAGGTATGCTGAGAGGAAGAGATGGTTCTTATGTAAGAAAGGATGTAATGAGGGTAAGCCTATGAATAGGTGCACAGCTGAGTGGTAGATGACGAAGTGCCTAAAGATAGAGTGGGAAAGGTGGAGTAAGAGAAGTGAAAGAAGTAGAAAGAGGGGAGAGAGGGACTTATGTAGAAAAGGTAGAAAATGAGGTGGTAATAAAAGAAAATAGGAGTGGATAAAGAGTGGATGAAATAGTACCTGAGACTGGTATGAAGAAGAGGATGTTTATGGGTAGGAGGTAGAGAAGAAGAAAAGGTGTGCTAAGAGACAGAGAGGGGTCTTACTTCAGGTAGAAGGTAAAGGGTACGTGAGAAAGGGGTTGAGGGGTAGATGAGGACGTTCCTAAGGGGAGAGGGGAAGGGATAGGGGAAGGGAGAGGTGGTAGGCGAACGAGGTAGAGAGATGGGACGAATCTTTTCGGATATTGCATCGATCTCCAAACATTTTCCGTTCTGGCTTAACGCAAGTGAAGCGAAAAACTGAATGCGACCAAGGGAGGGAAAGCAAGTTGAATTCGAAATAGGTATGCAGATACGGTTTGGGATGGCGATGGGTGATGCATTGATCCACTCCAATGGGTCATCCCTTTTGTGCTCTCTGTCAGCAAGTGAACAACACAATCAATGAGAAGTGTTACTATTTACTCTTCTATCCGGACAATTGAGTAATTTAAATGACTTGGAAGAATTTACTTTGAAAATGTGAATTCTGTCAGAAGCTCCCAAATTGAAAAATTTCTAATTACAATTTTTAAACTTGGATTGATCAATCTTATTATTTGTTGAAGAATCTCGAAATTAAATAATTTCGGAACAAAATATCTGAAATAGGACAGTTTCCAAATGTTTAAAATTGAATCGTTTCAGATTATAATTTTGGAAATTTGTTCCTTTAAAATTCAAAGGAAGTTAGATTATATCATTTAAAATTACCAGCGTTCGAAATTGAAAATTTCTTAATTTAAATCACTTTCAATTCAAAGTGATTAAAATTTTACAATTTGAAATTAAAAACTAAATTGAGGCTTCAAATTCAAACTTTCTGAAATTCTGGATTTTTAAATTTTATTTTCTTAAAAAAGATTGTAATTTAATATTAAAATACATAAGACAAATTTTTCTGAGATAAAAAAATAATTAAAATAAAGAATTTGAAATATTTCAGAGTGTTTAAAAATATTCCAAAAGATTCTCAATTTATTTCAGTTTAAATGTTTAAATAAATTGTTTAAACAATTTATTATTGTTTTTAGCCATTTTCTCTTAGAATGGAGACAGAAAGTCGCGTTTTTTTCAAAAAAATTTCACTTCTTGTCCAATTTTCAATTAAAGAGAGATGTTCATTAATGTTAATATAGATAATTCTTTAAAGAATTGATTAATATGGTTAATAATATTCTCTTAGAATAATGCTAGAAAATTGCAGTTTTTTCTGGAATTTTTAACTTTTTGTTCACTTTTCGCTGGAAGTGAGTTAAATAATTTATTAAGATTAACAGCATTATCTGGTTAAACAATTTATTAATTATATTTAAAATATTTGATTTGAATAATGCTAGAAAGTTGCGTTTTTTTTTTAATTTACAACTGTTTGTCTACTTTTCACACAGGGTGAGTTATAGATTATTTAAATTTAGCAATAATTATTACTTAAACAACTTATTGTTGTTTATATCTTTCTTCTTCTTTATTAATTCAATATAGTTGTGGTTTCTTTTTAAATGTTTAACTTTTTACCCACTTTTTACTTATTAAAGTAATAAATAATGCATGTTAACAAACATTGTTGTTTATAAAATTTATAATTGTTTATAACTATCTTCGCTTAGATAATTGATAAAAAGTTGCTGTTTTTCTGTACTCTTAAACTTTTTTTCCACTTTTCACTTAGTGAGGTAATAATTATTGTAAGTTAACAAACATTCCTATTTAAATAATTGATTATTTTTTATAACTATATTCTCTTAGAGTAATGCTAGACAATTCCTTTTTTTCTGAAATCTTTAATTTTGCTTTGACTTTTTAGTTATGAACAAATAATTAAGTGAACCTCAACCAGAATAATTTTTAAATCGTATTTTACTTTTTTAAGTGAATTATTTCTACCCTTCTCCTAATGCTTAAAAAAATTAATTCCAACAAATCTGTGTGAATAGCTTGTAAAAGTTTTCTTTTAAATTACAAAAAGAAATTTATTGTAAAGCATAACAAAAAATTTTATTGTTTAAAATATGGTTCTCTGTAATTTTTATTTATCATTTGTTAATAATTAAAAAGGCAAAGCAAAGTTAACTATTTCAGAAGAAACCGCAACTTTTTAGCACTTATCTAAGAGAAAAGAGTTATAAACAATAAAAAATTTATAAAACAACTATTTTTGTTAACTTGTGTTAATTATTATCTCATTAAATGGAAAGTGAGCAAAAAGGTAAAAAATTCAGAAAAAACCCGCAACTATCTGGGATTAATATAGATGAAGATAGTTATTAACAATAATAATTGGTTTAAACAATTATTTTTGCCTAACTTAAATAATTATTGAGTTACTCCAAGTGAAAAATAGACAAATAGTTAAAAATTTCTGTAAAAACCGCAAATTGACACCATTAAGCAAAGAAAATATTATTAACAATAATAATAAATTATTTAGACAATTTTTTGTTTGGTTAACTTGAATTAATTATTACTTCACTCTTATTGAAAAATGGAAAAAAGTTTAAAAATTCAGAACAAAGCCGCAACTATCTAGTATTAATACAAAAGAAGATAGCTATAGACAATAATAATTTGTTTAAACAATTATTTCTGCTATATTCAAGTAAATATTGACTCACTCCAAGTAAAATGTGAACAAAAAGTTGAAAATTTCAGAAAAACACCGCAATTTCTAACATTATTTAAAAATAATATTATTAACAATAATAATAAATTGTTTGAAAAATTATGTTTGTTAGCATTAATGAATTAATAAAAAAACTAACCTCTCTTCAATTTAAAATTATAGAAAAAGTGAAATTTTTTTTAAAAAACTGTGACTATCTATCTCCATTCTAATTATCATTATAAAGACTATATAAAGACTGATGTGGATTCGAACCAATTTCCGGGCGTTAATCATAAAAATTCGAAAAAAAAAATGTTCCAATGCATTTTGGACCACCCTAATGGCTAGGCGAAAATGAAAAATAGAAGGAAAAATAAGTTTTTTTGTTGTTTAATAACGATTATTTATTATTGTATTTTAATATTCTACTATTCATTTACGTTTGAAACATATAAGCTTTTTTGTAATAACGATCATGTACACATCTTAATTTAAAATGATCTTATTGTATAATTCTAACTATTTATCATCCTAGGTCGAAAAAGAAGAACTTTTTGGCTGCAAACCCCATAAATTCCTGTTGATTCTTATAGTTGTACTTTTTTTTATAAATTCCGGTACGAAATTAAAAAACCAAAAAAAATAAAAGTAAAATGCTATTTAAAAAATTATTTTGGTGAAACTTCACTTATTATTTGTTCATAACTAAAAAGTCAAAGCAAAACTAAAGATTTCAGAAGAGAAGCAATCTTCTAGCATTACTCTAGTTGGGAGAAATTATAAAATTTCTTTTTTTCTGATATCTTTAGTTTTGCTTTGACTTTTTAGTTATCAACAAATAAGTAAAAATCAGGGAAAAGGGATGGAATTTTGAAACTGAAGTTTTTCGACCAAATAAAGTGTTTCATCAAACCGAATCAGAAGTCCCAACCAGAATTTGTATTCCAGGTTCAGTTTCATTATAATTCTCGCAAGATTGAGTTGTTTCCTAAAATTGATTCTGGGTGCTAACGAAAGGGTTTTAGAGGTAAAATCAAGTTTGCGGTGTTCGGATCAGCTCGGATTTATCGTCGCGATAAGAGTCCTTTCGTGCAAATTTCAGCATGCGAATTTCGGAGACCATCGCCTTTTACGAGCATACAACCCTTCGTGGTTTGGCTCCGTTGCCGGATGGTAGATGTTGCGGTACGATCTTCAGTATAAACAGGTGCTAAGTTACTGATCACAAATGAAAGCCACGTAGCTGGCTCACAGAATTTCAGCAAAGGGAGTTATATCCATATCTATAGACGTGTACATATATATGTATATTGTGTAGTTAAATTGGTAGAGTAGTTCCGTGTTGCGTAAGGTACTTTCATACAAATCTCAATTCTCCAACAATGCACTGCTTTCAAGAGGAATTCTATTTATTCGTGTAACTCTCAGAATAGTTAGTAAAACCAGAATGAAATGCAGTAAATATTTTACAAGTTCTCTGTGAAGCGAAGACATTTATAATTTAAGCGTCGGCTTAAATAAGGCTGGATCAACACAAGTTTTGTGTTT
>CAKNWT010322005.1:11199-27658 GCA_932066315.1 Andricus coriarius
TTTTGTAATAAAACTCATCAGAAATATGCACTGTCATGTTTTGCGACCGATGACGTTAGAAAAAGTTCAAAATGTTTATTTAAAAAATTGTTAATAATTTTTTTCCAAGCTGGTGCTGGTGCTGGTTCAGAAAGGTTCAAGGAAGTTTTTTGGAAAGTTTTAGCTCAGACTACAGACTACTAGCGTGACTACAGCCCGGCCGGCGAACTGCTATTCCAGCGTTAGTTCCACACTCTGCGTGCAAGAATCTACTTTTCACGTATTTCTAATATATTTTACTTGCGATAGATTTTTTCAAGCAATAATACAATATTTCACTTTAAATGTCAAATTTCTTTCCTTCTCCAAACGAGTTTCATTTTACTAAGATATTTCTAACTTAAAATACAACAATTTAGTTTGTACACGGAAAATCTAAAGTTTGAAAATAATATTTAGACTGCTACAGCTTTTGTTACTTTGAAGAGTTTTTGTAATAATTTCTGAACATATTTGACAAGCTCGCCCTGTGTCGTTTTATTTTTTCAATTTTGTAAAAAGCGCTTTCAAAAATAGTTGGAACAAAAATAGAATATTTATCCAATAAATATTTTTATCTATGATTTATATTTTTCCTTTACACAATAATAATGTATCTATTTAATAATGTCATCATTAACATTACTCCGATAATTAAAAATATATTTAAAAAAGTTTTCAAGACATTTTTCAAGTATTTTAAGCAAGAATTGATTAATTTATTATTACATACCGCATTTCTGCTACATTTTGGAACATTTCTTTTCCACAAACTTTCATGCTTCGTTCGTTTGCTACCATTCGTAGGTTTCAAATTATTTTCCATTTTTTAATTGGAAAACTTCACTATATTCATATAATAGAACTTTGTACAGCTATTAGAATAATTTAGTCGAACAACTTTTGTATATCACGTAATATTTCAACGATCTACTCTGCTGATCGAAAGAGACTAAACTAAACTGATATATTTTATTTTTGGTAAAGAAACAACCCTAAAGCCTATATAAGTACATTTACAAATAGGGGTCAGACGGAGGACACGCCGAATACAACAACAAAATTTAGAGAGATTCTTGATTTTTAAGACTTTTACGAAGTTCATGTTCCTAGAAGGGGCAGCAGTTCACCGGCCGAACTGTAATCTACGCGGAGTAAATTCCATCGCGCCGCAAATTAAAACATCAACAGTTTGTTAACTACTATTCCAATCGAGCTAAAACTTTCCAGAAAACTTCCTTGAACCTTTCTGAACAACTTTCTCACTGACAGTTATCGCTAGCTCAACATTCGCTCGACTCCCGAAACGCTAGAAGTTGTTTGTGCACAAATTAGGCACCGCCTTGGAAAAAAATTATTAACAATTTTTTCAATAAACATTTTGAACTTTTTCTAACGTCATCGATCGCAGAACATAACAGTCCATATTTCTAAGGAGTTTTATTAAAAAATATCAAAAACCTCCCATTTTGTGGCGAGTTGAAGTGAAAAAAAGCAAAATATTTTGATCAAAGAAAAAAACAGTTTTTCATAAATAATTCGAAAAATAAAAAAGTTGCAACTTTTTTAACGAGGAGAAAAAGATCCGAAATTAAATTTTCATTTAGGATATATATTTCAAAAATTAAAATTCAATACTTTATTTTCAAGTGCTCAGGGGCCTCCCCACTCCAGCGAAATAATTCTATATCTCCTTTTTGCATCCGGCGCCTCAATTAAGTCTAGGAAGGGAGAAGAATGGTGGAATACCCACCTGGAAAAATGCCGTAAAAAGACAAGAATGTTGTGCAATAGGGCAAATAGAACTAAATTGCCTTCGGACTGGAACATCTATAAGACGGCCCAGTCTGAATACAATAAAAATATAAGAAAGTATAAGCGGGAAGATTGGAGGGGCTTCTGCGAGGAATCGAAAAACATTCCAGAAACAGCGAAGCTGCACAAGATCCTGGCAAAAAATCCGGAAGCTCGCCTCGGGCTCATAAGGCTCGATAATGGTGAGTTTGCAAAAGACGAAGAGGCAACGGTGAATCACCTGATGGAAGCTCACTTCCCGGGTTTTCAGCGAAGCCTAACTGACCTAGAAGAGGAAGGCTGGGGCCAAGAGGTGGGAAGGGGAGGATGGTATTTATCCAGCGCTTTTGCAAAAAGGCATGAATTTAGTCGGCCCTCCTCTGACAAAATTATTTTGGGCAAGTGAAGCCCTTCAACACGTGCAACTGGTATGGAAGGATGGCAGAGTGGCCTTCATACCCAAACCTGGGAGGGAGGTTTACACTGCTGCAAAATATTTCTGACCAATCAACCTAACATATTTTATCCTGAAGAAGTTGGAGAAGCTGGTCGAGAGATACCTTAGGGATGAGGTCCTCTTGCCCTCTCCGCTGCATAGAGGGCAGCATGCTTTTCAAGCCGGCTGCTCGGTAGACCTTCGCTTCATGCTGCTGTGGCAAAATTGGAGCAGAAGCTCGTACAAAAGAGGTATGCTGTGGGCACCTTCTTGGATATAGAGGGTGCTTTCAGCAATACTCCTCCAGAAGTAATCTGTCGAGAAGCTTTGCGATGTGGCGCGCCGGACCAGCTGGTATGCTGGATAGGAAGCATGCTACGCCGGAGAAGACTCGAAACCAGATGGGGTGAGGGCCCAAGTAAGGGGAATAGCTCCACGGGGATGCCCACAGAGGGGTGTCCTGTCGCCCCTCCTATGGTGCATTGTGGTGGAGGGCCTCCTCCGAAGGCTAAATAAAGAGGGGTACTATACTCAGGGATATGCGGATGTTTTTGTAATCCTTGTGAGGGTGGCGCATCTGGAAACACTGATGGGTCTTATGAGGTCGGCGCTGCGCATCGTAGAGCTCTGGTGCTATAGCGCAGGGCCCTCGGTAAATCAAGAAAAGACCAACCTGGTCATTTTCACGAAAAATTATAAAGTTCCAAAAGTTGACGATCCTGTATCTTGCGGTGGGGAGCTGACGTTTTCAGATTTAGTTAGATATCTGGGGGTAATCCTAGATAGCAAGCTGTACTGGGCAGAGCACCTGGACACCCAATGCAGGAAGTTTCTCATCACTTTTTCGATGTGCAGGAGAGCCTTTGGGTTGCTGTGGGGTGTAGGGCCTAACATGCTTGCATGGCTCTACTCTGCTGTCCAGAAACTCAGGCTCCTACATGCGGCCGTGGTCTGGTGGCCACGGGCGGAACTTAAAACAATGCAGGACAGACTGCGAAGATTACAAACACTAGCATTTAGGGCATTGACTGCAGCAATGAGGACTACGCGCACAGCGGTGATAGGATTCATGCTCTGTGAAGAACCCGTACATGTTGCGATAACCACTAGGGCGGCACACGCGATGGGCCGCCTGACAAGAGCAAATAGATGGTCTCAGGAGACTAGACACACTAGGCTCCCGACTCATATCAGCGCACTGCTGTTTCTACAGATGAGGCAAAATAAAATAACAAAACGCTTGAACTTTGCCCAAGCTTTCCGCGTCTGCATCCCAGCCAGGGATCTGTGGAAATCAAATGGTGACCCACTCCTCCAAGGGGAAATCTGGTATACAGATGGCTTCAGGGGCGAGGGAGGGTCAGGAGCAGGAATTTATGACAGCAAGAGAGAGAAAGGGATAGGGATATCACTTGGTCGACATTCTACTGTCTTTCAGACGGAGGTCTTGGCCGTCCTTCGATGTGCTGAAACACTGATTGAAGAAAACTCTGGTGGCAGACAGATTACGATCTGTTCGGACAGTCAAGTGACACTAACTGCAATAGGGAAACCAGACATAATGTCCAAACTAGTTTGGGAATGCAAAAAGGCATTAAACCGACTGGCAGAAAGAAAGAATGTGGCCCTCATATGGGTCCCTGGTCACACATGGATCAAGGGCAACGAAAAGGCGGACCAGTTGGCAAATTACGGCGCAGCAAGTGAATACATAGGACCAGAACCGGTACTGGGAATAGCGTCTTACTGTTTCGGAATGGCCATAAAAAGCTTTATTCGAACAAAACACCGGGAATACTGGGAACAAATCTAGGGTTGCCGTCAGGCGAAATCCATCCTGGGTTATAACTATAGGATGGGCAGAGCCAGGGAAATCCTGGGCTTACCCAAGAAAGATGTACACATGCACAAATTGGGTTATAACCCCACGACAGAGTGTAGGAGAAGAGGCAGGGATGACGAAACATCCCTGCATGTATTATGCCAGTGCCCGACATTAGCTAGGCTCAGGCAACAGACCCTCGGGGCACATTTTATTGGACCAGAGTAAATTAAAACGCGATCGATAGTCGACATACTGCGCTTTGTCAACAAGTCTGCGGTCGACTGCTGAGATTCCATGGGCTCCCCGCCCGTTTTAAAGCTAACTAACTAATGTAACATTACTGCGAAAATGTCACCGATTGAGATATTGAATCACATCCACGAAAATTACCTAACGTCAGTTTATCCAAACACTTACGTTGCGTTGCGAATTCCTCTTACTTTACCCGTCTTCGTCCAGGTGCGGTTCTACATGGTGGCGAAACCGGCGATCGACCCCCCCCCCCCCCCTCAGAATTTTTTGACTTTTCTTCACTTTTTCCTTTTTCACGGGAAAAATGAGTTGTCAATTTGACAGTTTATTATAGCATACGTCAGTTTTTATATCATGTTTTGACTTTTAATATGTCACATATGAAGTTGCTCCGTATGCGTAGAAATGCTTTATAATTGATTGTTAAGTTATTACTCTTGTACTTTAGATTTTAAAAAGCGTGATGTATAATTTGAAAATTAATAATTCTTAACGATTTAGTTTCACGAACCTAATTTTGGAATAACTGAATTTTATACGAAGTTTGGAATTTTTATTTTTAACGGCTCACAATAAAAAGAAAACCTTAAAATTTAATTGAACTTACTTTCAGGATGAGCTTAAATTCATTAGGTAATTTAATTTATGATATTGAGGTGAACATAAAGTCAGCATGCCTTGGCGGATAGTGATTTAAGGTGCTTCCTCACGCTCGATTTTTAGCCCATGTATTACGAATGACATATTTCCTCCTACAAGCATGAATTTTTTTTTATATTTTAATCAGATAATGTCAATAGCATAATACACCAGCTATTAGTGAGGGGCTATTCACTGAGTTGAAATGAGAGAAAGAATTCATGATTTTCGAAGAGTACGTAATCTTGAGTCTGAGTTGAGATGAGCGAAGCTGAGTTGAGCTGAGTGAAGAGAATAAAGTCAGAGTTGGTAAGAATCGGCGAGAATCGGAGAGAATACGGATGAGTTGGAAGAATGCACGAAGATAAGGGAGAGTACAAAATGAGTTAAAAGAATATTGAAAGAGTTCAAAGGAATTGCCGACATGGGTATATGTCAACATATAAAAACATTCTTTGAAATTAATTGCATTTATACAAAATACATATATGATACATTTTTATTTTATACAGATATAACAAATATAATACATTTTTATTTTATACATATATAAAACATATAATACATGTAATACACTTATAAATATATAAACAATCTTTGAAATTAAATGCATGTATACGAGATACATATATAATACATAAAAAGCCTCGTAAAAAGCTAAAAACGCACGTCTCTCTAAATTTGAATTAGTAAAATATAACTGATTGTCAGTTAAATTATACTAATTGCTGTAGCTAGAATTGAGTCACTGACAATCAGTAGAATTGTATTGATTGGATTAGTAAAACTAAAATTACTAATTGATCAGTTATAGTTGTATTGAAGAAATCAGTTAATTTTAAGAAGTTATGTGCCAAATATATTTTCTTACTATTTTTAAATGTGAAATTGTTTGAAGTTTGATATTGGTTCACACATGTAATAATTTCTTATTCATTTAATAAAATGAAAATTTGAACTGTTAACTGTTAACTGGTAAAATTAGTAAACATCTGAAAATAACTGATTTATCAATTAAAATTAGGTGTACTGAATGAATCAGTAAAATTTCTACTAATTAAAATTTAGAGAGTTCTCGAAGAAATGTAAGAACCCTATGAATTTCAGTTCAATTGACAAAATATTTTTCCAGTTGAAGGGTGGCAGTACAGAAATAGATAACCCATATTTTTATCGAAACTGGGCTTATTTCACAAGAAATTCTTTAAAGATGAAATAAACATTTTGGGAAAATTTTTGTTTCAAAATATAATTTTTTGATACAATAAGGAAAGAAAAAAATTGTAATATACTTTAGTCTAAGTTTCAACTTAGTAGTATATTTGTTAAACCTTTTCGCACTAATAGTAATTCAACTTAGTATCATTTATTGCCCCCAAAACATTTTTTAATTTTCTTCAGATTTTTAGAACAAAATGTCTGTCATGCTACTTTCGTATCGCGATCTTGAATCGGGATTCTGTTGGAGTAGCAAAAGTGGATTATTTGGATATGAAGTTCATAATGAGACAAAAGATGAATTTCTCAATAATATAGATTTATTAAAAAAAGATTTTTCGATGAACTGTAACGATAAAAAATTTATGTTTTAACTAAAAATTCAACTATGCCAGTTGAAGATTCATCATTTTAGTTGAAAATTCAACTATTTTGTTACAAATTCGTTCTCTTTTTGCTAGACGTTTTAACTGATACTTTATCCATACTAGTTAAAGATTTATAATTTTAGTTGAAAATTTCTCTCTTTGGTTACAAAAAACTATTTTGTTGAAAATTCAGAAAATAAATCTTCGGGGTTGAAAATTCATATTTTTGATTCCCACTAATAGTTATTGAACTTGGTATCATTTATTAAGCAAAAAATGTATTTTAATTTTCTACGGATTTTCAGAACAAAAGCTCTGTTATGCTCAAAAGTAGCCTGGATAACTTATTTCGATTAAAAACACTTTGGCCTCAATTCAGTAGCACTGTAGCTCAGGAGTAGACTTTTCTTTCGTTTTTTAATAGTGATTTCGATTTTTCCGAATGTTTTATTTTTTTCGAAAATTGCCATTTTTGGTAATCCCCTTCTGTACTGCCAACCTTCAGTTACTTTTAAGAATTGCAATCTGAACATTTTTCGATTGTAATGTGCCGAGGCGTAATCTAGAACGCCTGGAATAACGTTTAAACTACCGCCCTCAAAGAGTGGTGGTGGTATAGTAACTACATAATTTTTCACGTCTGTGTAGCCATGAATTTCTATTTCTAAGGGTCTCAAGATTCCATTTTTCTTTATCATGAACCAAGTACAGAGTAGGCCTACTTCTTTTGTCATGTTAACAATATTAACGAAAGTTGACGAATATTCCGTTTCTTTCCACGTGTTTTTGTCACTGTAAGCAAAACCTAAGACAACTCCCACATAAAAGCCTTCGTTTTCTAGAACTTTAAACAGACACCAATCCAGAACATGAAGTTCATTTTTCTTTTTAATGCAGTTGTCAACAACGTTCTCTTTTTCAAAAGCTTCAGCATCTCTCACTCTCTGTAATCTATCGCTGCTTAATTTGGACGTACTCTTGTTAAGCAACCAACAAATTGATGATTTACGAATCATCACCTCTGTGTTATTTGAATTTTTAACAACAGCAAATAGACTATCTGCTTCTATTTTGGTCTTGAGATTATGATTCTTTAACTGTATATCGCCCCCCTGTACAGCCGATAACACAGTCATATCTTTTCTATATTCTTCAGGTAATGAAGTGTCGTCCCTTTCAGATTCTTGCACATTTTCGCTGGTGGAGGGTATTTCAAGTTCACAATCGTCTTCACAGTCGAAATTTACATTAATTTTTTTTTATTTGAATTGTATTGCTATCCTCCAAATGTACTTGCATCCCTAAATCGGTAGCCAATGAAAAAGCTGCTTGCTGCGCACGCTTCAAAGCAACATAAGTTTCTTCACCTTCAGGTAGTTTAATTCTGCAGCTGACAAATCCGATATTGGTGGAATTGACATTTGTGCGTGGAAATTTATACCCTTCTTTAACCGCGTCTGAGTCGGCTGCAGAAATATCACTTTGAAGCTGAATTCTTGTAATTCTATGCATCGATTCTAATAAGGTGAAGTTGACGATGGTAGAGCGAGTAGTAGTCATCGACCTCAAATATCGAAAAAAATCCTCACAGGGTTGACTGCTAAATAAGTGGGGCAAGAACATTCTTGATTCGTCGACGGTTTTAAATCGAAAAATTGCATTTAACATACCATCTGCATTAATTTCAATGCACAGGTATGTGTTAGAGGTTATGAAGTTATCATTAAGTCCGTAATCTGATATGCCATTCAACCAGGCTCGCCAATAACGAAGGAAAAAGGTGGAAAACCAAATATTGTAGATGCGCCCTAAGGGGTTCAACGTTTCGTTCAAAAATGATGTCAAAATACATTGTATAACCTTCAAGTATGCTGCAGTACCGTTCCTTTTTGGAATACTTTTCTCCAAAAGTTCGGTTACCTTCGGGTCGCAGATTTTAACGACAAATGGAAAATTCATTTTATCTTTTGAAGACAAATCTTTGTCGCACAAGCAATATCGTTTTTCATTATTGCAAGCTGTGAATGCTGTACACCTATCTTTGATTTAACTTTGATAGCTGCTCACAACCTACGATCGCCATCCGAACAAAAGCCCATTACAGAAATTCCCTCCTTTTTTAATTGTTCAATGATACATTTTAAGCGTTTTATTACGTCTTCTGCGGTAAATGAATTATCGGTTCCATATAAACAGAGACAAAAGGAGGAACAATTTTTCGCTAATGGTTTCACTATTATTACATAGGCTAAACTAGCAACTTTACGATCTTCGAAATGTTGTTGAATTTCTCGAGCAGAGTTAGCCATAAAAGAAAACTTTATTGGCATTGCCACTTTATTAAGTGGTAAGACAAAACCGACTAATTGATTAGTTGTACAATCGTATTCAACGCGTTGAGTGATTCGAGTGGCATCTTCCGATAATCATACTGTTAAAGGTAAATTTCTTTTTTCTAAAAATGATTTTAACTCTTTGGCTCTGCAATCACCTTCTCTCATAAGACAGCCTGTATTTTTCAATGTACGGCTAACTGTGCTCAAGGAATGCATTGGTAAGTTTGCGTATAATTTTTCGTACAACATTCGGCCTCCAATAAGAAATAAGTACACAGAAAAGAGTTTATATGTTTCTTTGTATCTCTTTCCATGTATATTTATTTCGCCAGTATTTTTATCATTACTTCCAATAAGATTGTTCAAAAAGGTTTGCCGACTTGAAAAGTGTTTGCCACAGCGAAGTGTTCGGCTTTCATTATCACTGTGGCTTATGATTCCCCCGAACTCGTGCATTCGCTCATAGAAGCTCCTGCTATTGCAGTACCTATCACTGAACTAAGTGAACTTAGTGAACAATTCTCCGAAGAATTTAAACTAATACCCGAAGAGTGAGACGAGTCGAACTCTGAGGGAACCGACGAGTTAAGGTCAAACTGAGGGTCAGATGGTGTTGTATTATATAACAGTTCTAATAAGCAGGGCACATTTTTTCCTCCATTTTCTACATTTTTCTCAAGGGAGTTTTCCTGTTCGACAGGTGTCAACGAGCCTTCAGGAGTAGGTGCATCAATGGGTGCATCATTGGAGATATTGGATTTAAATATTTTGTCACTCTTTTCATTTAAATGACCCTCAATATGTCTCTTAAAATTAGAAACTGACCAACATCTTCCAGTTTTTTTTCCGTGAACTTTCTTTTTTAGTTGAGTGATGTGTTTGGATTCAGGGCAAAATACTTTTGAAATATATGCAAGTCCCGTTGGAATTTTATTTTTATCTAACTCCCGTTCGATGGTCATGTTTATAGTAACATTTTCCTGCCTAATATTTGAAAACTTCTCATTATTTTTAAACTGCTTTAAAATTGTAACTCTTAAATTTTCTTGTTGCGCGTGCATTTCTCGAACTGCTGTATCAAGCGAGGTATCCGTTGCATTGCAATTGTCGCAGAAGTTTCCAGAACTTTGCTTATCGATTCGAAAATAAGTTATGGGTAAATTTTTTACATACTTCACTAACTCTGTTATTAAATTTTTATCACCAATAAGGAATTCGAAATTCTCCGGTGATCTATGAAAGGGACCATAATAAAATCGCATATTTGCATCCGGTGCATTAAAATGCTGCATTTTATATTTTGCAAACTTTTCTAATTTTAATAAGGTGTCATCCGTGATTATTTTAAAGCACACAGGATTTGCCAGGTTATTTAAGTTTAAAATATTTTTTATGTGATCTTCTATGTATGTACCCATATCATTTTCCAGCGTAGTCCAAAAGTGAGCCTTCATTAACTCTCTCTTCGTGTTTGTGTCGAGGTTCAAATTATTCCCATTTGTTGCTGATTGGATTCGAAGTGAAGCCTGATCAAGAGGTGGGCGGTCGGGAGATTGTTCTTTATCCATATTGCAACTATTTGAGTGAAAATAAAACTCAAGTTAAACGCAGAACATAAACTAAAAAGTAAATTAGACTCTATGATTTTATTGAGATAAAAACAAATTCATGAAAATTTTATCGTAATATGTGTGCTAAGAAGTAATTCCGAGAGTAATTCCTTGAAGAGAATCACTAATATTTTAATCTAAAATAGGTAATACTTAGTGACTGCTTGTTTTACAGGAATCTACAAATAAATATAATAAATCACAACCAACATTACAGCAAAGTATAACTTTCTTTCTATTACTGAAACGAATTTTGTACTTTTTTTGTATTTTTTTGTACATTGTTTTATTTTATTACACTTCTAATTTTCTACACGAATTTGCAAAAAATTACATCTACCAGAATCCTCATGAATTTACATGTCTTACAGCCAAGAAGTTGTTCTTTTTTGACCTAGGATGATAAATATTTAGAATATGGCAATGAGATCATTTTTAACTAAGATGTGTACATGAGCGCTATTACAATAAAATACACCATATATGCTATTTAAAATTATGTCATTGCAATGTTCTCAATATTTGTCGTCCTAGGTCGAAAAAGAACAACTTTTTAACTGTGCATGAAAATTAAACAATTGACAAAGAACTGATCACGGCAATTGAAATTAAAAAATTCGAACTCTGCAAGATAACATCTTTTTAATTGAAGTTATAATAACTGAAACGCAAATTAAGACATTCAAGGTGAAACGCATACTTTTGAATTTTATAATTAAATCTTTAAAAAATGTTAATTCGAACGCTTAATAATTTACGCGTATATAATGGGAGCTTCTAACACTCTTCAATTGAAAATTTTTTAATTTAAAGCCTTTAAATTGCAAGATTTTAACTTTTACACATATAACAGTTAAAAGATTTTAAAAATACGCTATCATTTTTAATGATAGCAATTGAAGAATGAATCAAAACATGTATAAATTTGCAAAAGTATATCATTTAAATCAATTTTAAGCTAGAAAAAGTAATTTATGCATTAAAATTTTTTCTTAAAAATTTGTTTAAAAAAAATCCTTAAAAATTTTCCAGAAATCTAATAGTAATTTTATCATTTTGGAACTCTGATTTTTCCTAAAATTTTTTGAAAATTCCGCAAAAATGAAAAAATAAATCCTTCAAATCATCCTCATTCTTTTTTGAAAATTTTGGAAATCTCATTAAATATTATTTGAAAATTATTTTTTAGTTTTTCTACGAATTTTGATAAAAAATGTCATTCATTTGCTTAAAAGCTTATACATTTTTTATTCTAAATGTTCAAAAATCTACATTTCTTTTAAATGGTTTGTAAACTTTTCACGTTTTAAATTATTGTCGAATCTTTTCAAAACTTTTGAATATATTTTTTGACCTGAATCAATTATTTTCCAAATTAATAATTGTTCAGTTGATATTTATTAACCCAAAAATTTTAATATTTTCAAATATTATCTTGAAATTAATTTTGCAAAATAATAAATTTTGTTTCTTTTCTGAAAACCTTTAAAGATCCCTAAAAAGGTTCAAAATTTTATTTCCAAATGTTCGAAAATATATAAGTTTTTTTTTTGTTTTTTGAAATCTTCCAAATTGATTATTGTTCAATTGTTATCTATTCATGAAAAGTCAATCATTGTAGGGTCGAATCAAAGATCCGGTGTGCGCGAGTGTGCGTGAATTGCGCGTGACCGCGTTAAAATGCCCCTGAACGTTATACAATCTCCAGCCATTCACCGTGTATCCCGTTCGCCCGTCTGTACATTTAAAAAAAGGTACAAATCGTTTATTCTCAGAGAACTTCCCATGAAAAAGTTCTTCCGTAGGGATGAAAGAATACATTTGCGCCAGCAGCATATTATTTCATTTTGTATATCACAAGAGATCACGAGCTTAGTCAGTCGAAAGGATGCGCGCTGAGGAAACAGTCGCCGTGTTGCAGCCGTAAACAAATACCGTTGGATCAAATTCGCCGTTACTGCAAAGATTGTATATGAAAAATGTTGAAAATTGTACACACTTACCTCAAAGATATCTAGTTACCTATAACAAAAATAAAAAGTTCTGCAAGTGTCATGCAAGAAATATATACAAATATATAAAAAATTAAAAAAAGGTTAAACAACCATCATCTGCCATCTAAAAATGATATCGGCTCCCAGTAGAACCGCGGTAAATCACACTTATGGCCACGTCTCACGACCGTGAGATGGGACGTATATATAAACATATAACCAAAATATTTTTTTAAGAATTTTTTTTTAGATTTTAATCATGCAATTGTGTTAGAATAATTGTAAATTAAGTGCAGTAATCATATATAACATAATTTTGTTTTCTATTCTAATTTACAAATCGTGTGTAGAATGCGTACAGTGAATATAAACATATACATATATGCGCTACAATGCAATATCGCGAAAGTTACTCTATACGCAGAAGTAAGTTTGACGGTTACCAAGTGGTGCATTGCATCCTACTATTTGAAATTGTTCACCCTACTCTTTTAAAAACTCAGTTTGACGTACATGAACACAAAATAGTAATTTTAGCAAAATTCACTGAGTTCAATTTGAAATAGTTAGAGCTAATGTTTGAGAGAGTTCTTCTAACGATCCACTTTTTTCCATGTATAAAACACCATTTTACGATTTTATCAAAAAAATGAATTATTCATCATGTTTTTATAGGAATGTATGTAGTAAATGCAAGTGAAGTATTTTTTTTTTATTTCGAAAATTTTGAACACACTTTCCATGAAAATAATAATAACAGTGATGATAATGATTATACTATTACTTCTAATAACAATAATAATCATAATATAACGACAATTATAATGACTATTTCATGTCCTTTCAAATTTGTATTATAGCTACTTTCATAATGGTCATTATATCATTATAATTTTCATTATATATTATGATTACTATTGTTATTAAAAGTGATAGTATAATCATTATCCTAATTGCTATTATTATTATCATGGAAAGTGTGTTTAAAATTTGCGAAATCAAATAAAAATTACGTCACTTTAATTTATTACGTACTCTACTAAAAACATGATAAATAATTCAATTTTTTGGTAAAATCGTAAAATTGTCTGTTGTATATAATATAGAGCGAGCTTCCTATACGTTCAAGTTAAATACTGCAACTCAAAATATAAATTTTCCTTACTACATAGTAATTTTTTATCGATTAAAATAAAAAAAAATGATTAAAACAATATTTTGGTTTTATGTATATATATATATATATACATATATACATACATCTTGTATGACAGTTTCAGAACTTTTTACTTTTTATCGCAGGTAACTAGATATCTTTGAGGTAAGTGTGTAAAATTTTAAACATTTTTCATAGACAATATATGCAGTAACGGCGAATTTGATCCAAGTGTATTTGTTTACGGCTGTTACACGGCGACTGTTTCCTCAACGCGCATCATTTCGATTTACTAAGCTCGTGATATCTTGTGATATACAAAACGAAATATTACCCAGCTGGCGTAGATTTTTTCGTTATTCCCTTCGGAACAAAGTTCTCATGGGAAGTTCTCTGAGAATCAATGATTCGTACCTTTTTTTTTAATGTAAAGGCGGGCGAACGGCATAAGCGGGGAATGTCGGGAGATTGCATAACGTTCAGCGGCGTTCAGGTTTAAAGGTAACACTCTGAAATATTAATGATTCAAGGCTTTCTATGTCAAATAATGCAGTTTAAAATTGTTTAGTTTTTAATATTTGATTTATAACTGCTCATTTTCAATGAAAAATTAAATATTGCTCAGTATTAAAAAAAATGTAAATCTCAATTAAAAAATTTCAAATTAAATGGTAAAAAATGGAATATTTTAGATCAAAACAATATTTCAATAGGATTTGGAATTGAATAAGATCAGTTAATCCTGAACGGATTAATTTGAAATTATTTAAAAATTAAGAATAATTTATAAAGTTTCGAACATTTAAATTTGTTATACTACTGAGGCTTTCAAATTGCGAAATTTCTACTTTTAACGTTACAATCTGTAATTTGCTTAATTTTGAACAGATTCACAATCGTCCGGTTAACTCAATTATTGTTTAATTTTCAATAGTCGGACAACAGTTCAACGTGATTTGTTATAACAGCAAAAGTTATTGGCAACATTGTTACCAACAACATAATTGTAAGTACAGTTTCCCAATATTTCCACTTCTGTGAAATCTTGTATTTTTTTGTGAAGATAATTTATGGCGCAAACACCCAAATTAAAACATGTACAATCCCATAGTTGTCTGAAATACTTTGTAGAATTTTACAGCAACGTGAAAAGAAGTATTAATAAAAAGTTATGCAAATCTTGTAATTGTAAAAATTTATACTTTATTGTTAATTTTTTTAATTTTCTACAAGAAAGTACAAGAAAAAATTAGCCATTTATATTTAACTGTATTATTTTCTTAAATTTTGTACATTTTGTACAAAACAGTACAAATTATAACTAAAATTTACAGTTGCAGAATTTCTGTACTTTCTTGTTAACATTTTTTCCACCAGAGAGGTGGAATCTATACGACTGTACAACATAATGAATTAATTACCTTTTCAAATGGAGCGTCTTCCAGCATAAAATCTTGAATTCTAATTATGCATTGAATTTGGTATATTTCCGTTTATTTCTCTGATCTGCAATTAAAATGAAGAACGTACCTTACTTCAGACAGGAATTGAACAATTTTTGCAATTTTTAATTTAATATAATTGTGTAGATGACATTTCGAAACATAATATTAATAAGTCAAAATTGTGAAACAAGTTGTTTTTGAAGGAATAGGCTGTTTCTGCTGCATATTGAATATTTGGGAAATGTGAAGAAATAGGTTCTTTGATTGAGTAATATGCACAAAGTTTTGAAGAATTAGAATATTTCGAACCTGCAACTTCTTCAGCTTGAAGCAAAGAAACGCGTTCAATTTTCAATTAAAAAAGATCAATTTTCAACAAAATAGATAAACCTTCAGCCAAAGAGATAAACCTTCATTCAAAAAAACAAATTTTCAACAATGTACTCAAACTTTTACCCACGCCTTTCAATTTTCAATTAAAAAAGATCAATTTTCAACAAAATAGTTAAACTTTCAACCAAATAGATAAACCTTTATTAAAAAAACAAATTTTCAACAATGTACTTTAACTTTTACACACGCCGTTCAATGTTCAATTAAAAAAGATCAATTTTCAACAAAATTGTTTAACTTTCAACCAAAGTGATTAATTTTCATGGAAAAATATTAATCTTCAACGAAAAAGTGATTTCTTAAAAAAGTGGTTTAACCAAAATTTTCAAACAAAATAGTTAAATCCTCAACCGAAGGAGATTAATATTCAGTATACAAAAGGTTGCATTTATGTCCAAGAAAGATGCCCTTTTGACGGGGGTTGAGCCCCATACCCCAAATAATTTAGATGGAAACACGACGACGAACCGGCAAAACGCCCACATTGAGTGGTCGAATCAACTCAAGGATGACTTGCTAGACTGCTACGATGTCAGCATTATCCCCATTCATCGAGGCTTTATGGCGCGTATACATACTCTGTGGTGCCAAAAACACTCAGAGCTTCAGCACGTTTCGATTCAATCGTTGCTAAATCAACGTGCCTACCTCGGGAAAAATCGATATGTACGCGGAGCGCTTCCCCAACCGCTGCTTGACGAAGCTGCAGCCGAAGATGAGGAAGCGACATTAAGACCAACCGCGGAAAACAGGCACCTTCTGAGAGATGATCACGATTTCAGGACAAGAAGGAACATTAACATGCAAGTTCCTCTTAAGCCCCAAGATCTGGATGAAATGAATGCCTCCCTTCGTGGAGAGATCTCGCAAGAATCCGACCTCTGGACCATCAATTGCTCAGTTTATGGTGCTGCGAGAGCTTTGGCTGATTCAAATCGAAGGCTCAAACCTACGATGGATCAAAAGACCAAAAGA